>RXPK01002760.1:0-122001 GCA_004143645.1 Protaetia brevitarsis | reverse complement strand
TTAGGAGACCTAGTACTGAACTAATCTATGGGCGCGATATCCCCGAAATTTCCGAAAGAAATGTTAGTTTTATCTGTTTGAAATTGTAGTTTTCATAAAGTGCCGCTTAGAATCATTTAAGACTTAATTAAAAATAAATTCCACACGACCTATACAAATATACAAATTATAACAACTTCCTTGTTAAAATGCTAGAGGGGATACGATATGGAGAAGCACAAGCTGTGGTGCAAAGAAAATAGGAAAAGATCTCTAACGTTGCCCCTGGAAGAAACGTAACGAATCTGGAATTCGATTTAGATGATGAGGTGGGTGATAAACTTGAGAATTGTTCTGCAGAACCCCAACCCACCGAAGAAAATATTGAAAATGAAGATGAAGAGGATGAATATCAAGGAGAATTACCAACTGCAAATAAAAGTCTACCGAGGTGATTTTTTTAAAACGATTCAAATGTTCTAAAGGCACGTTTGTTTGGCCAGATATCGAGAACAAAAGCTTTGTTTACCCATATGAAGTAAAATTTTGTATCCAGCAGCCCAGCTGCGCCGAGGTTTACTGAAATTTCATTGTAATATTTATTGAAAAATGGACGACTACCCACAACAAAGGCTGTTCTTATATTCGTTTTTGTTACTTATTTAGAATGTTTATTTATTTTTGAACCTATCTCTGGAATTTCTTTGGTTGGTTCTATGTTTATGTTTTATTTGGTATTATAATGCTAGTTTTATTTGTTGAATACATATTGAAGTGTTTAAGCTATTTTATATAAATGATTTTATTTAAAAAAATAAATAAATTTTGTACCACGTCATCCCAGCATACGGGGTGACTTGATATAGGCCTATTTTATGAAAAAATTTGAATAATAAATTAAATATCGAAGTTCTACATAAGAAATAAAGGAGTATTTTCTTTTACAGGATAACGAATAATTGTGTAATGCATGCATACTTAGTGGCAACACCTGGTATATGCAACTGGTGGCTACAATCAGAACAAGAAGGTAACAAAAAGATTAGAAGTGTGCTCTTCGCGTGATGATGTTCTAGTAAACTAAGTTATCTCAAAACCCGATAAGATTAATCCATGGCACCCACCCTAAAACGTATATACGTAGAGAGGTAGAAATAAATTTCTTACCAAGAAAGCAAATATATACGCTCTACGTATAGAAACAAAATTCCTATCAATATATACCTGTACACCTATTAGGCGTTAACCGTAACAAATTAACATTTAATCATGTATGTATGTACCTATTAAAATATATAATTCTGTCCCAAAAAAGAAAGCTTAAACGGAAACGAATGGGATGATCGTAGATAAGACGACGTAAATTCGGAACTTTTAATCTGAATGTAGATACGAAGGTAAGTGCATACGTTCATATATCTTTGGTGTAATAATTGTCTTATCTAAGCGCCTTCAGAATTAAATCAGTATGTAAATTTGTTCTTGTTTAGTCACATATATCTACTAAGTTTATGTATACATCTTGAATGTTCCAACATATCATTGGTAACGCTGTTAGGTTTATTTTATGAAACAAATTATAGTAATTTGTAAGCTATTTGAAATGACATAAAAAGCAATCGTAATAATTATACTAATATTTTTAGAACCGCCTGTCTTAGAAAACTGGTCTACTATCTTTTATTGGCAATTCTTTGTAGCTAGATTTAACGCTACAAAAATTTGATAATTCAACGTAATGCAACGTTTATATGTATAGTGGAATTTGCACTAACTCGATTGTTTTCACTTTTTGACGATATTTTTGTAATTGTGGATGATATTACATATTTTGCAAGCAAAAGCTAGTGATGTGATTTTGCTGTGACTTAAAAAAGAAAGGAACTGAATAACTAACGTATACAAATATACAAAACGATATTTAATATGATAAAAATAAAATGTTGAATACGAGGAAAGTGTATCATATACAGTGTGTGTCACGACGAGCTTAATGTTAAAAACCGTTTTTAGCTGAAATGAATACTTTGGGAAATATTTCAGAAAAACTGTCGCAGCATAATCGTTACAAGTACATGTGGCGGTTCTAGGTGGCCATGATTTAACAATGGCCATAACTATCACCTTTAATAAATAAATAGCATAGACGATGGCATCAGTGTCTTGCTCTTGTTTATTATCTACACAAAATAAGTAACAGAAAATTAAAACTATTTATTCAAGAAACAAATGACAATATTTTATTTTTTTACAAATGTTGTTCAAAAGTTTTACCCCTTGCTGTAAGCATGTAGTTATTCTCCGTCGTAACTGTTTATGCGTTGCATGCTGTATTGATTCCGCATCTAATTCATTTATAGTTTTTCTAACTTTGTCAAACATATCTTCTTTCGTAGTAACTGGGTTTTTGTAAACAGAATTTTTAAGATAACACCACAAAAAGAAATCTAGTGGCGTTAAGTCGGAAGATCTTGGTGGATATTTGAAAGGACCTTTGTTTGCCATCCATCTATCCTCGAACATTTCTGTGAGGATACGCCATATTTGGTCAGTATTATGTGGCGAGGCGCCATCTATCTAGTACCACGTATTCTGAGCTTCTTGCGGTAAAAGACGTAGTGATACAAAAATAACATTGCGTAATATCGTCTTCATATAGCATACCAGTTAAATTATTGTCATAAAAGAAGACAGACAGAATTTTATATTTTTTTTATAGCGCAAAACACATTGATGCTCCAAGCGTTTTGAAAATTTCGCTCTCGAATTACTCCAAGATTCTCGATAGATCAAAAATGAGAATTGTGTCGATTATACATTCCCCTATTGCTGAATTTAGCTTTATCGGTCTGAACAATATCGTTTAAAAACATATCATCTTCTTGCGTTTGAACTAGAAACTACTAGCAGGATTCTCTTCGACGACTAATATCCAATGGTTCCAATGTGTTGAACTAAAATTAAATTTAAAAGGGCACAATTTATGTTTCCATTAATCTTCGAATTTATCACCTAGAATCTACACATGTACTCGTAATGATTATATTGCGACAGTTTTTCTGAAGAAAGCCAACCATTCATCTCAGCTAAAAACGGTGTTCAACATTTATACGTATTTTTTAACGGACAATCGATGGCACGGAAAATTTAGGGGTTGCTTTGTTTAAAAAAGAAAGAGTTATCACAAATTGAAGATCTTTCCTTTTGCTCCCTCTCTTCCTGCAGCCAGTTTAATATTTCTTAATTTCTTCGTTGGAAATAGATACCCCATTTGGTGGATATTATTTACAATGAAAATGAAAAAATTCCACTGTACGAACTGCAAGCAACTTAAAAGTTCGTGCACCACTGCAGAGCACAAAATTATTTTAGAAAAGCGAATTTCTGTAATGCATAAAGATTAAGAGCATGGTATGTTAGATAAAGTTGACCTAAAATTCAGCGTAAAATCCAAATTTGAAATAAAAATTCTGCCTTTCAACATTACCGGAAGTCGAAAATATTTTAGCCAAACTGACCTACACCTACACAGACTCACTGCAAAAAATTTTAAATCTCGCATTTATTTGCTTCTCCATAAACTTTTAATGGAAGCTCGTCTTGGCACACACTGTATATATCATATCATTATTTATTGGTTCATTGTACAAATAAGCTGAACAAAAAAACTAAATCATGCTCTTCCTTTAGCTTTGTTTTTCATTCTTTTTATCTAGCATTGTGTCGTCTGTTCATAAAGCTACCGTGTACTCGTTCCTTTAGTGGACGGATTTATTCAAGACAGATTTCTTTGGTACCAATTCTTTCTTTTTAGCAATTTTAACTTAATGAACATTTCGAGCAATTTCTAGGTATTAATGTTACAATTGGAATTTAAAAATTCGGTCAAGTTTTCAAAATTGACAGTGACATATGTATTTTCTACTTCAAATTATTGAACTCATATATAGTAACTAATCTAAAAAATTAAAATTTAAATATAAAATAATAAATTTAAGGTAACAATATAGAATAATTTTTTTTAAGTTGAAGCATAGATGCTTAAAAATGTTGCTGACAAGGAAGGAAACGTAGCAGGAGATATAAAAAGTACAATGTAAAGGAACCTTGTTTAATTCTTAATTGGACTCTATAATCCCAAAGGATAAATGAAATTACACAAAGCAACTATAATTGGGATGAAATTTCTTATTAAGTAAAACTATCATATATTAATTTGAAGTAAATATATTGCATATGCGCAGAATCATTTCTAGATAATTTCTCAAAAGTTGACATACTTGTAGTCCTACTAAATTTAATTATATTAAGGGATAAAATAAATTCTGTTCAATTTTTATTCATAGAAGTATGCTAGTAACCAGGGTACAGTAATTCCAATAACTTTGAATTTCTACGGGCTATTAATATGTAGAATTAATGGTAACTTATATCTCCTATACAGTCTTAAATAAAATATATTTTTAAATAGGGAAAAAAATGTGTTACTCTTTGAATGTACTTTGATGTACTCAAATATACGTTTCAAAATAGGTCTAAAAATATTTTGAAGGATATATTATGCCTATTACATTTTACACATATAAATTTCATTAGCCTATTGAGGTTAAGTAAACGAAAATTCAAACCGGGTAAATATTTAGAATATTCTAAACTAAAAATACGCGTAAGTACATACTTGTATGTTTGTTATACGCCAGGTAACATAAGTGCATATTGACGATAAGCTCAATATTACGCTCACACTGATTATTGACAAAATAGTATCTTGGACAAAATAACATAATAATAACACTTATTATGGTTAGGATATTTTAAGCAATTATATTATCGTCCATTAATTTTAGATTTATAAAATTATTGACATTTAGAATTAGAATAGAACGTTTAGTGGTTATGTTTGTCCATTATTTTGTTAATCTGTTATTAATATTAATTTCATCACCTTTTCTAACACTTTATGTGCTCTTCTAGATTATCATCAATGAAGTGACTAAAATTTTGCCAGGAAATATCTTGTGGTTCTTTGATAATGTAATATTGACGCCTAATCCAGGATACGGAGTGCGTTCAAAATTAAACTTTAAATATGTTCACGCGATTTTACATTGCTTAGTTTATTTATAAATAATAATTTATAATAATAATCCTTGTAATAACTGTCATCATCTTTTGAGAGTATACCGATGTCTTATTTTCATCACCGATCTGCATATAAGTACATGCAGAAAATAATTTGTTTCTCTAGATAACTGATTTGTGCATGTGCAGTATAAGCAAAAAAGCTACTAATAGCGATCCCTGCGCTAAACCTTTTTCAGTGTCTAAATAATTCGAATTAGCTCGCCCTCAAAGTCCACTTCTACGCATGGTTTCCGGTCTGTTAGGCATGCAGTAGTAGTTAGTAAGCTAAGCACTATCCCTCCAAAACCCATTCGTTCTAGTTTACACACCAAGATTGCATGATCGACGCTATCGAAATCTTCGAGAGATCTGGAAATACCCCCGCCACAGTCTTTTTATTGAACATTAATTGTATTATTTCACAGACTGATATATATTATGTTGCAACCGTCAAAATTTAACTAGATATAGGAAAGCAGAGGGCAGGAAAGGGCGTGCCGCTTTAAAGCAGAAACCGACACTACCTCCCACCACACGCCTAATGCCCAATATCGTTTCAAAATTGTTTTTGTCACACTTATTTATCATATTTTTAATGTCGTTTTTCTCCAGTTTTTTTTGCTTCTGTTTTCAGTTTTTGACACTTATTTTGTTCGATATTAGCCTACGTTTGTTTTGTTTACTTTTAGTTTAATGGTGAATTCACAGTAAATTAATACGATTCCACCCATGAACGTGTGGAATTAGTGACTTTGTATTATGAGAATGGGGGATGTGCAAGATCTACACCTCGCTTATTCAAAGAAAATCATGCCGGCCAAACTGTGCGATACAAGTACGTACTGGAATTAATCCATAAATTTACGGAAATGGTCTCTATACATAATAAAAAAACAACGTTCTCATTGGATAGTTAATCAAGAGATGAAGATATCAAGGTCGAAGTCTTAGGTCAGGTCGCAGTGCTTGGAAATGCGACGTCGATATAACAGGCATCTCAAACACCAAGAATAAGCCGTTTATCAGTTTGTAGAATACTTAAGTTGAATTTATCCCTTTAAAATTACACTTTTACATGAATTGAATGAGGAAGATTTTGATAGGGGGTTGAAATTTTGTGATTTAATGACTGAGCGTCTCAACAATAATCGAAACTTACTCTATAATATCTGTTTTTCGGACGAATCATCTTTTTCATTGAATGGCGAAGTAAATCGTCACAACTGAAGATATTGGAGTAACACCAACCTATATTTGACGCGGGAAACACATACACAACAGCCACGGAAAGGTAATGTATGTCAAATGTATTTGAAGATGCTAGATGATACAGTCAATCCTTTGATCACAGAAAAAAAGGAGCAATGTCCAGATTTATTGGAGAATGAGGTACTATTTCAACAAGAGCGCCTCCACATTACGCTGCCGGAGTACGACAATTACTGGATTACTTTTGCGATCGTTGGATTGGCCGAAGGGTGTCTATAGAATGGCCTGCCAGATTGCCGGATTTTACACCACTTGATTTTTTTCTCTGGGGGCATCTTAAGGCTAAGCTGTATGCCACGCATTCAGCTTTCTTACAAAAGTTACGCCAAAAAGTTGTTGAAAAATACCAACGAATAACTCCAGAAATGTTGGGAAATGTCAGGAGAGCATTTGAAGCAAGACTATACTATTGTATGGAGGTTAATGATCATCATTTTGAACAATTAATAAAGCAAAATCTAAACCACTTCAATCTAATCGTATTTTATTACACAGGTTGCAATGCTAACTGATTAAGAAAATGACTTTTTGAAACATGTTGCCGTAAAGAGAATTAGAAGACCTTGGATGGGCGGTCATAGGACCCATCTTCCCTATTAAAATTTTAAGGAAATGATTTTAAATTCCCAGGCTCGTCATTAAAAGTTGTATCCCTTGATATGACAATTGACAGGTTGCGGAATTTTTAATAAATCACAGCAGAGGGTGGCTCGTTTCAATTGAAATGCCTTATATATCTCGCGTGGTTGATCTCCCTTCAATGTATGCAATTTTGTGAATTAGTTTTAGGCCTCTTAAAAATTGTTTTTTTTTTCATTATTTTTGTTATAATGCACAGTATAATTTTTTTTGGTAAAATTCCTGTACCATTTTGAGGCAATTTTGTGCCCCTAAAACCGTACAGGTATTTTACTTTTAGAAGTAGGTAATATTTCTAACTATAGGTTATTTTTTGACGGTTTTTTCATGTTGCCTGAAATATTTATAGTAAAATTTCGAAATGTGAGCAACTTTTCCAAGATTTTTTCATGTAGTCTGGAATACTCACAAGTAAAACATCTAAAGTAGTGATAATTTCCATAGAAGTTTTACTTGTTTGAAAGTAAAATTACATACAAAATTTCAGTATTTCTGATTTTTTCGTAACAAAAAATAAAATATCGTCGAAATGAAAGTGTTCCTGGTGGAGTGTATTTAATTGGAAGTTAATGCATAAAAGACAAACAAAATATGAAAATTTCTAAGGCTAACCCCAAAATCACTGCCCCGTCAGTTACCCGTTGCCCCTCCACATTTTGCGGTTAATTTGCAAGAATCAAGGGCCACAGTATGCAATCGCGAAACTTGTGATAACGGTTCCTAAGAAACAGATAAATATTTGATAAATATTTTGACATGATGTCTGTCATGTAGAAAACTTATATCGAGTATGGAAGTTAGTGTAGTGAAATAGGAGAACCGCCATCTTCACGGCAATTTCTGTACTTGTAGAATATGTTTAACGTATTTGCTACTATAGGCCAGAACTTTACATCATTATGTTTAAGACATCATAACGTGATGAATTTACGTTTTGTCATACTACTTCTTACTGTAACTGTACTGACTTTATATAGAATAAATACATAGTTCTTTAAAAAAATCGTAAGTATTTGATATCACATATCCAAAAAATATTTTTTTTGCTGTTAAGGTAATTTATTTGAATAAAAGATATTATTTTTAACTGTAATGTTCAAAATTGTAAGAAATTTTAATATTTTTCCTAGTAATATTGCAATGTTAGAGATTTTTTTCTAAGAAACAGAAATTTTGCCATTAATATTTTCGTAAAATGCATGTATTATGGGGAAAATTCGAAATTTTCCTTAAATTTCTCTGCATTTACCCCCATTGAATGCGGAAAATTATCAAGAAAAGTGATTTTCACCAAGAAAGAAATACATAATTTTTTTTAGTGTATGGGTGAGTTTTTAACAGATAATGCTGAATTAATTTCAACATGCATGCAAGTTGTTTCGGATATTCTATGTTTAATTTAAAATATTAGAACAACAACAAACGGATTTTCCAATGAGTTCATACCACCTACTAATAATCAGTATAATAGTTCTAAAATAGCAAGAAAACAGAACCACGTGAAGCCGAACACCATTTAATTTTTACCTACGTCTGACTTGAACCAAAACATGCTAAGTTTTCGCAAGCACGCTTTGCTTATTACATTGAAAATCACTTGAAAATTACTATATTTATGACTGAAATTGTAAGAAAGAAATTCTAGAGAGATATAAATATTTTTCTCTGGTAATATTACAATGTTAGACATTTTTTTCTAAGAAACAGAAATTTTCTATAATATTCACGTAAACAAGTATTTTACAAAATTTTTAACATTTCGTCATTTTCCTCAAGTTTCTGTGCATTTACCTGCATTCAGTGCGGAAAATTATCAAAAAAAAATAATTTAAAAATTATTTTTTTTTGATAATTTTTTTTTTGGTAAACCAAGAAAAATTATCTCAATTTTTCTTTTCTTGATTAACTTTCTCGGCAGCGTATCAGGTCCTACAGCTGGGGTTTCATTTAGCGAGCCGATTATGTTAGAGACTTCGGTAGATTCAACATCACAGAGCACGATAGATTACATGTAATTCGTTGACTACTCACAAAGCTTATTGATATGTAGGTATCCGTTTTGGATTGTTTTTGTTTGTTGTTGTGTTCACTAGTGGGTCCAGGTCGCCCTAAATTTGTTTAAAAGACGACAGTCACAAACATTTTCTGCCATTGCCCTGCCGTCACGAGAATTAGGTATGTTATCTTTGGGTGACTTTTTTCCTATAAGACCTGAAGAGGAGCGCGTTCAAAAATATTCTGAGCTACGTTAAGGGCCTCAAATGTTGGATGAACTTGAAGATAAGGCCTAGACAGGTCCATTCTCTACCAGTACCAATACACCAATACCTAGTATTAAAGAGATATATATGGTGGCTAAAAGAAAGAAACGAAAAAAACCATCTAGATGGAGAAAATGCATGCATATATGCTAATTCATTTTCTATGAATGCATTCTAAGTAAATTTGTGATGGAAACACAATCCACTATTGTTTTAACGTGTTTAGGTATAATTAGTTTTAATATTTTCTGTTGGTGAGCTCCCACTTCAAGCTATCCGTTCTTCTTTGACACATTACCGCGCTAATGGATACGGCAAACAGATAACAAGAAAGAAACTGTAGAGCTGTCCTATTCATGATTTATTTAAGAAAGTTTCCTGTCGTTCTAGAAATTCATAATTCAATATTTACACGGCGACTTCACATAATACCTGGCTCCATAAAAAGCCTAGATATCAATGTGTTTGCATGCCGATCCGAGTACGCGGATCGCGAGGGCCGCGTTTACATTTGCCCGTCTGTGTAATACATTTACATACCTACGTACATACGTACTCGTTCGTCAGACGCAAAAATTTTATGAATGGAATGGTTATAGCGTCATACTCTCACATATAACGCTCCATACGTTTGTCTTATCTATGCACACGATTTGTTTATGAAAGCGTCGAACTTTTTCGCGCTGATCGTGCGTCTCACTTCGCAAACGTGCCGCGAAATTATAAAGAAAAAAAAACTATCCTTTTCTCGGTTCGCGTTGATAAGGATTGTAATCAGGGAAAAAGTACAGACACAACACTGGGAGGCAGTAAAAATAAAATTCATATCATAGCGCAAACGTTTTTAAACTTTAGATAGGTCAGTGAACCGTGCCTCACTTAATAATAATAGCGTAACATAATAGCATCTCCATAGGTGTGTGTGTATGTTTATACCTAGATAGCATTTACTCATACGAGCTTTAAATTAAATACGTAGAGAGTAGTGTTGTAATTCTACCAGCCCGATAGGAACTGTTACGAATTAATTACGGTTCGATGAATTAATCAATCGTGAATGCTTCAGTTATGTATATTGAGGTTATCTTTTCATTTTCTACACTAGCGAAAGGAATAAATGTTCTACACTGCTAGTTCTTTTAACTATATGTATATATACACACAAATAAATAAACAACGACGAACATACTTCGCTGTTGGTGTTTCAAATTAACGGAAGGTTAGCGATGTTTGTTATCTCTGAAGAAAGTAAAACCAATTGCCTCGGTCCACGTGCTTCGCTATTGTGCGCGCAAATTACCTTCCTGATGCTTTGTCTTCGCGTCGATTGTCTACAGCTACAAAAATAATTTTTCAAAATGAAGTATATGAATTATTGCCGAATTACTTAGATATTTAGCTCATTAAATATTCACTTTAGATCTTATTAACATTACTAGATTAGTCATTAAATGATATATAACTACATAGTTAATTTAACTACAAGAATCTTTAACAAGACTAAACGTTGGTTATTATATAAAAATCTAATAACGTCTATGTAAAGCTCCTGTTGTTGAATGTTCTGCAAGATATTTTGTTTGGACAAATCAATTATATTAAATAGATAAAACAAAAAAGGCTGTATTTGGAGCTTCCCACAGACATAATACTTTTATAGGTATTTGCTTTTAAAGGAGAAAAATATACATATTGCTGTGGTCTGGCACGCCGGATTTCGAAAATTCAAAATCGTATTCTTGTTCATACCTATTTATCTTTATCAATGTCACGAAAGAGTTTCCACAATTTTAAAATTTTATTTTGACAAGATTTTGTTAATAGAATTGATTGCTACATTTAATTTAATTGTTCAGTTGTGTATATTAATTTCATTTAGTTGTACATATTGCGTTCACCAGTATTGTATATGTAGTTTATATTCTAGAATTTTCTTTGCGTTTGTGCGTTGCGAATGCACGCAGGTTTTGATATATGTATACGACTGTTATTCCTTAGAGGCGCAGTTACCAGATTGACGAGCGTGAATACATTTTATTTTAGTTTTTTTGTTACCATTTTGTTAATTCATTTTTATTTAAAGATTTGTTCGTTTATTGCGATTTAAATCGTCCATCTAGGAACTCATAAGATTAATAATTGCTGTTGTATTTTTTATGTACACGATTGGGTGTAAGATCAGTTATTATATTTGTTCTAGAAGGTACTTTAAGTTTAAAGAGTTTATTTTTTTTTCCGTTTTTTAATTTGCTGATTAGTTTTGAATAGTTAATCACCACGTTTTAGGTGAAAAGAAGCATTGTGCTTGTAATTAAATTTCAATTTTATAAATATACTTGTTTTGTCCACGTTTAAATTAATTTAGGCTGTTTTAAATTTTGAGACCACGTGGATTTTTGTGAAAAAAGGATTTTCTTCTAGAACAAATTTGTCCTTTGTTTGTTAAAGGATTTGCATTGTCCTTTTTAATTGTAGATTACTGCAGTTTTTGTTTTCGGCCAGAATCTTAAATTCATGGTTTTGTTTCTGCATAATTTGTATCTAAATGTGTTTTTTTTTCTTTTTTTTAAATAATAAAATTACTGATTATTAACGTCATTCAAAATTTCTGTTCTTTTATTTTTGATTCAACCTTTTTCAATTTTTTTGAGATTAAAGAAAGTCAAATTTTCAAACGGCCACATTTTACTTTTCATGATAAGTTTAATTGTGAGAGTAACCCTGAGGTTAATAGTTCTTTTGCGCCCTTTTATTTTTTATCCGCTGAGCTAGTTAATTTAGTTTTTCATTTTTGTAAATTCTTTTTGCATTTATGCTGGTACCATCAGTCCACAGCAATATGTACATTAATAATACTCTGTACCACAAATAATTACAGAAAATAATGTTTATTTGTTTCTCAAATTAACTTGTAACAATGTAATTCCAAATTATTTTTTTTTTGTTTTTATTTAAAGGAATATCATTCCTCTGGATGCAACCAAGGGAGTCTACTATCATCTGATGCATACGAAAGTGAAAAAAAAGATAAATTAAAAGATACAAGCCTAGATTTTTTTATACAGCGAATGAATATATCCATTACTCCACTTAAAATTATTGCGAAATAAATTATTATTAACTTTACTAAGAATTATTGATTTTGGTACAGCTAGATTTGTCATTCCTCTGGATTGTTACGTTTAGTTTACGAAACCAAAGGAAGATGTCGCCAAAAACACTATGTCAGTGCAAAAAATATCCTGCTTCAACCAAACAGTGAAATAAGCGTGTATAAAGTTAAGAGTTTCTATCGTGTGCCCAGATTTCTTAAGAATTCGCGTTTATTGTTGTGTCACAAGCAGTGAGATCATTACTCTGGTAAGTACAAAATCCTTTTATTTTCTAAGATATTAAATTTATAAAAAGCGTCATTCCTTTGTAGTTATTCCTCCGGAATAGAGTTGATCTGAAGAATGACTTACTTTTCAGAGTAATAACAGCGTTACAGATGCAAGTAACTAAATATATAATCATTTACCTGATGCTGTAAAATCACTCCCGCAAAAACAATTTAAAAAATGTATTGTGAACCTTTAAAAACAAGGGCACTGTATAATGTAGAGGACTTTTTTAAAGAGACAATAACTAAAATAATTTCAGGTCATCTGTGATGCTGCTATGTATTCTTTTTCTAATTTTACAATCCCATTTTAAAGTGGTACTTCATGTGATTGTTTTTTATGTGTTTTGTTATTTACTTTTGACGCTCTTGACACAATTTTTTTGTACTATAGAAAGATATTGAAAATAAATAAATAAATAAATAACTGTATGTTGCTATTGCTCAAGCAGACCCAAAAAATAATGGTGAAGTTAAAGTAATGTTCTTCCGGGTTTACAAGTTGGATGGCAAACAAGCTTTTAAGGCCGACCCTCAGGTGGTCTCTTACATACATTTTGATAGCATTGTAGATATTTCGCCATCTTCTGCAGTTTCTTCTGGAAGGGATGTACCTAATATTTTATACTTTCACAAAAAAATCTCCTTTTGAACAAGGACAGTATGTGTTTCGAGTAACTTTTATTTTCGAATAATAAGCTAAGTTTTATAAAGAAATTCAATAAATGTTTCGCAGAAACGCGCGGTTTGTGTCATTCCTCTTCTACAAGTTTCTGAATTTCTTTGAAAAAAAACTAAAATTAATAACACGAGTTGATGCTCTACTACTTTGGTATTACGAGTTTTAATTGGTGTGAGCAAACTTATTTGCAGTAAAATTGACCTTAAACAAAACTATCTGTTTTGATGTCTAAAAAATGATTATTTTAGAAGAATGACCCATTTGTGATTCTACATATTTAGGTGATTTACTTTTTCCGTGTACGTCCGCAAACTTGCATTCAGCTCTGCACTAACAAGCCCAAATTTCAGTACTTAAAGAGATTGAACATTGTTTTATTTAATAGAAGACGTTGAAGGTACATAAATAATTAAATAAGAAGTCAACATTGTCTCATAGACAGTTAGATTGAAGCTGACAACTTTAAAGTAAGGTTTACTTTGTCACGACTAGTATCTATATTTGGAGAAAATTCAATTATTTAATATTTTAACTACTTTAATTGTTTAGCTAATGTTTGGTTAAATACTTTAGGCATTGCGTCTAATCTTTATCGATTTTACCACCTTATTTATTTCTGTATAAAATATTGTTCACTTAAATTGAATTAAAAAAAAAAACAACCGTATATTGTTCTTTAAAACATAAATTAATTGATTCTCAAAATTCTCAATAAAAATGTTACACACTTACATTTGCTGGAGTTCTAGAAAGATTGGTAAAAAAATGAGCACAACACTCAATAACCTTACAGCCAAAATGATGTTATTAAAGTGATTCATTTTCGTAAGATACTTTGAAATATATAAACAACAAAAAATGTGACTAGGTCTCAGAATCGCGAGTCTTCTGTAAATCAGTCAGCTATCAGTTGTGATTATATGCGCCCCTGGAACGACTTTGTTATCTGCCAGCATTCGCCAAGGACATTGATTATATATAATATAAGTAATCAATGGTCAAAGAGTACGGCAAAACCCAAAACCTTACTCTCGGAGCTGGATCTGGGCAGAAGTCCTAGACCTTGTTACTGATAGCCGGCAAATTATTGTTATCCTTCGTAGAATACAGTCGGAACGTAATTTGAATATTTATTTAAAAATATTCGCAGTTATTATGTAAAATTTTGTTCTTACATTCAAATTGTGGATGGTATTCTTTCTGAAAATCGAATAACTGCAGCCTTTTTTATAATTTGCCCTAAAATAACATCAGCAGAAGGAAATAACAGCATATAATATTGCATTGCATATAACACTGATATGCATTGCTACTAAAGGAACATTTTAATAATTATTGGAATAGTGGACAGCACTAAGAAGCGCTATTTGGAAATGTTTCATAAGTCAGTGATTTTCTAAAAGTTTGGTTTTGGAAACCCTAATGTAGCAATTCAAATAAAAAAAAGTTATTTTAAAAAAGTTACATTATACAAGCCTTGGAACAGTTATTAGGCTTTTAAACCTTCTGCTGCATCTCAACTCTAACAATTTGCTTTTACAGAAAAAATACTCACTTCATGTGTTGCATATTTCGTTAAAATGGAAAAATGTCCAACCTTTTACGGTTATGATTATTTGTTCTTACTACATACATTATTCCATAAAGATAAGGTCGAAAGATACCTTGTTGTGATTAATTTAATTCCTTTTAGATTTTCTAAATATTATGTTTCTTTTCAAACCAAAGTAGTATGTACTACGGCTAGGTATCTATAATTATTAGATATACTTACTTATACAAAATATTTGTTTTAGGTCACATTTGGAGAGAGACGTTTAAAATAACTTTTGTACATGTGGCAATGTATCTACATATTGTTACATAAAACGGCAAAAATAATATCTTTACACTTGTTTCAGAATAATCTTGGGTGTCTAGTGTCTATACACGAAGTATTTGTCTTTTTCAATTATTATTTTACAAACAGCACTTCGAATAATATTGATTGTCATTTCGCAAATAGTTATTCCAAGAATTCTGTCTGTATAAGATATTGCTTAGTTATTTAGTATAGGTAAATGAAATGAAGTACCTATTTAAATTATATATTGAGTTCGGATTTCGGAAATCTGTACAAACGGGGATCATATTTCAATGATTCATTAACGTTGACAAAAGTGTGTAAACATTTCATTATCGATTTGCCTTTTTTCACTGCGAAAGTTCGTGTTTTAACCCGCATAATTTATTTGGCTTCCTTTTTGTAGTAGTGTAACCAATCACTTGTTTGAAGAGTTTTTTTTTCTTAGAACTTTGGGTCGTCAAATCACTGGAATTAAGCAAAGAATTTACTAAAAAAAAAGATTAAACGTTCCTTTCGCTTTCCATTAAACATTTCAAAATGAGCCTTCCACTGATGATAAGTAAGTCCGTACAAATAAATAAAAAAAAGCCGTTTCCTAAGTGGATGCAAAGCAAACTTTTTGATGATCGAAAAAGTATCCTCTATCTAAACTAAAACCGGCTCCGTCTCCTACTTTAAATTTATTCGTCGGCACACGAATCAACAGAAGCAATAAAAGAGGTGTCGGGTTGACAGAATCAAGGTGGATACATAATAAAACGATGTGTAGATGTGTCGAAGCTCAATGCGTTCCCAAAGTAACGATAAGATTCTACTAAATCCGCCACCTACGTGTGAATACTGCTCTGGAGATTTTTATTTTTCAATTTTAGGAAAATCGACGTTTACATATTGCCAAGAGTAGGACTTTATCCGAATAATTAAGATAACAAAGCACAATATACTCGTTTTGTATAATATATGCATATGTTTATGTATGCTTATGATGTCTGGGAAATGTAATAAATCAATTTAGCACAATGCAGGGTAATATTTCCCGAAATTACTGCTCTGCTTACAGTATAAAACCACTTTATTGCACATAATTAAGACGTATTCAAAAATACAAGCATTTAGACATTTCTCCTAATAAATTTCTAAAGTTGGAAGAATGTTTTCGCAAATTACATCTGAAAGTCGATGGGATTAAGCAAATTAAACGATTTAGTGTTGTATTTCGTACGTTAAAATGAAAAACTTGAATATTAAGAATTCGTTTGGATTCCATAAATTCTATTTTTATTTTTATGGTTATTTCAAAACTTTTAATAGATTTAATCATTGCGTAAAGTGATTTCGCATCATTCCTGGTACGATATATACAGTAACTGATAAAAACCAAAGAATATACATATGTATACTATAATATGCAAAGCTCAATTTTGTTCCTTCTAATTTAGTTATTAGATTCATAGCAACCAGGAGTACATAAAAAAGTGATAATTGCAAATGGTTTTAGTTTGTATTTCCTTTTCTTACACCATTTAATTCATTTTGAACTTGATCTACGTTGTTGATTTCGATGACTGCATAATTTTCCAGTTCTGGGCATTTGCCAAAAAACACATTTACTATCAGCCCAATTTATATAAATATTGCGTTCTAAATATTTCTACGCAATGTTCCCTATTAAACACAACTAATTTATAGTCTTAAAACACATTCCTGTCTGCAGTGAACTACATTAGAAAAATACAAAATAAATAAAAATGTCACATATTCGAGATAACAATTTTACTTGTCAACCTAATTAATTTTTTTGTTAATATTGTTACCTTATCTTAGCAATGAAACATTATTCAAATCAAACGTACATACGTATATCGCCGCTATCAATTCTAGTGATGGCGCGGTCTTTTTATTTGTAGTTTATTAAAGTATACGATCGCGACAAAAGACTTCCAGAAAGTTTCTGATGGCGTATCATATGTTTGGATCGAAGAAGTATCCGCTGCGCTGCGTTTCCCACGGCCGGTGCAACGTTTCGTTCCAGATTTTTAAGGTTTCTTTCCTGGTGGATCATATTATGATCTACCGAGACGATAATTTCTCTTTTTTAAGTGGACGTAATCCCCTTTCAATCTGCGTCATTCTTGCACAAGGCTCAATAATACGTAGTTCGCTTGGTATGTATGTATATATTCATATTCTGAGTTTTTTTTAAAATAAACGTTTGGATCTTATTGAATAGCAGTACTAAAACTGTATTTATACTATATCTTATGGAATTTAAGCACGTTAATAATAATAATAATTATTATTTATTCATACATTTCGTTACAATTACACGGGCGGATGTAAATTGGAAACTAATGTACCCGAAATATTAATCCCGTTGGTAATTGGGCACTAGCTAAAAATGTACCTACAAGGCTATATATAAACTGGGCACCGTACAAATCAAACGAAAACAATAATGTAATAATGGTGTATTTAAAGTTATGAGCCTATTGTCAAACAGTAAATAAGATAAAAAAAGAAAGAATATTGTTTTACATAAGTGTCTATTTGAAATTCCTTAAGCTTTTCAATAAAAGTATAAATAGATGGATGTGTTGAATGAAATGAGTTATTTAGCTTGGAATGAAACGATTCGCATGCATTTGTACATGGTGCCTAGATTACATGTAGGATTAAGCAATCCTTTTTGCAGGGCAGGCAGATCCATATATTTGGTGCCCAGTTTACACCCGCCGAATTAGACATAGCAAGAAGACATTAAAATATGTATATACATAGATAGGAGTGTATAACCAATATTGAAAGATTTATATATTAAAACTATCCATCGCTTAAAATATTACAGTCATAAACTTTAGATAACAAAAAAAAAATAAAGCTAGTTTTAACAGTCAAGTTACTCACTTCAACTACTACTTTCAACAAAAGTAATCATAAAGTTCTGGTACCATCATTTCGTTTAACAAAGAGAGTACTATAATAGATATATTGAATAAAAGGTTCTTGAAGTAATGCCCTAGATTGGATTTATTAAGATCATGTATTTTTAATTATTATTTTAAATGCTACATCAAATAAGATACAAAAAATTCGCAGATATGTTAAAATGTTTTACGTTGTTTAAAACTTAACGTTTTATTATACCTTTCAAAAGTAGTGTGGAAAACAAGTTTTTTTTTTTAATATGTTGTTTAAATCTAGCATTTTTAGTTTTTATTTAATTCGTAAATTAAAATTAATTTTATTGACAAAAAAAAAAGAAAAATGTTTTATGTAAATAATTGTGTATGCTATTTCTAGCTTCTAAATAAAAATTTAATGATAATTGTAAAAACGTTTCGACATATCTTATTGCCGCAGCAATAATAGACTACGTGATAACATTTTTTCCCATGAAGTTTATTAAAAAATAACACAAAAAGTTATTACATAGATGATTAGATAGATAAATTGATTTTTTATTGTCGCAAGCTTAGAAAGTAGCTAGACAAAATGTATTGCGATAATTGCCATAATTGGATAAGACAGAAGTATATCGAAACGTTTTATAGAGTCTTAATTTTTTTTTCTTCATTTAAGGGGTTACTACATATCTTTATCCATATGGGAAAACCGCCATTACATATGTCCCTTTTTTCTCAGAAACGCCGTATCTGATCTCATTGATTTTTTTTACACACGTTATCTAGCATTGTCCCAACAGTTTAAGTGAAGGATTTCATAAAATTTCTAAAGTCTTTTTTTTTGAGTTTTACAAAATCGATATTTTCTTCGCTTGTGCTTTTTCACATACTGGTCCGGTTTTCTCGCAACCTGTTCAAAATATCACGATATATTTTTTTTCTAAATGTAGAATTAGATAGAGAATATACTGAATGAAGCGTTTTTTAAAATAAACTTTTGCTTTTTAAACAAAAAAAATATAAAAATTAAAAAAGTGAGCGAAGAAAATATCGATTTTATAAAACTCATGGAAAAAACGTCAATACTAGATAACGTGTGTAAAAAAAATTCAATGAGATCTGACACGGCGTTTCTGAGAAAAAGGGACATACGTAATGGAGGTTTTTCCCATATAGATAAAGATATGTAGTAACCCCCTTAAACAATATATCTTACTAACCAAATACATAAATAGCAAAACAAAGAGAAAACTAGTTTTTCACAGAAGTTTTGCAAAAGATGATAAAGGTTAAGTTTTAAACGATTATCAAAAAAATGTATTGAATCTTAATAAATCCAGTCTAATAATAAATATACAGAGAAGTAAAAACGGCAATTTTAGATGAACGAAAAAAAACTTGGGATATTCTGCAAAGCAAAAATTCTTTTAGCCACTGCAGAATGATACACAATACATATAAGAGAGTATTCATAAGCACTAAATTCTTCAGAATTGCAAAAGAAAATTGCGTGGCGGATAACCTTAACCCATTTGATTCCCTTCCTCAGTGACACCAATCAGCTCAAGAGTGTACTATTTCCCTCCCTCTGATGCCATTAACATTAGAACTATAACCGGAAACATCGTTAATGAAATAAAAAAGGATAGTAGTCTTAGGACCTATCCTTTTTATATTTTCATTTCATTCATTTTCAACCTTACGATACACCAAAACTAATCTATTGAAAAACTAATGAAGCACCATTCACAATAATACATTGAATCCTGTTGGTAAGATATGATTCAATCAGACTTACAGCTTGGGAAGAGATCGTTTTTCTCAGTATGACCCAAAGTAAAAGTCAGAGATGCTGCCTTTTGTTCATACAAAACAAGATTATCAGCCAAAACCCACTCAAGCACACTCAAATGTGTCTCACTCATCGTTCGATATAAACATTTGATGTCAGTGTCTTTAGCCATTAAATTCGCATATTCAGCGTGAACTATACCTATTGTTAATGAAAATGAAGAAAGCGTAGGTCCTAAGACTGAACCTTGCGATACACTACACTAAGTTTTTGAAAAGCTACCGATGCGCCAGTTACAGTAATACATTGAATCTTGTTGGTAAGATATGATTCATCTAGGCTTACAGCTTGGGCAAAAAATTAATAAAACTGCAATGTCATAAGGAAGAGCGTGAAGGAAACGCAGCTTTAATATACAAAGCCCTATTTAATGGAAAAGCAGAACTACAATGCCAAAAATCATAAAACATTATGAATTTTTAAGTTTTATGTTTTTATGTTACCGTATCGTAAATATTAGAGTAAGAATATAGGATGTGTCCTTTAATATTAAAAATAAGGACGTATGAGCATATCTTCAAATAATATTATGAAGGTTAAAAACGTTTAAATGACATTGTGTAATTAAGTTACTTCATTAATTCTAAACCGAAATCAAATTAACAAAGAATGAATTACAGATATTAACAAAGTACTTGTAAATATCATCTAAACACAGAAGATGACTCATTGTTATATGCCAAATTAAAAATAGCCACGAGTACCGAGCCGCAATAAAAAAAATCTTCATGCCGTTCTAAGTTCAAATCGACAATAAATTCTTTAATGTTTACTATTTTTGTTTGCGAGAAAGTCAATGCCACCTATAAAACTTGACATTAACATTAGCACCGAACGTCACAGGCGCTAGAAATAATATCGATATGTAAATAAATAATATCAATAATTTATCTTTTGTCTGGAGCCTGGAGACAGGTTTAGTACAATGAAAGTTGTTCACGTGAGTTTGTGAACTGTTCCTAACTAATTTTCGTATCGAGCAAACAGTTACGTTATTATGAAATTTTATATGTACATAGGCATGGTTATAAGATATATGTACATTTTTTTATATTATCCTTTTTTGTGCAATTTATACTTAATTCATAATGTGATTTTATAATTATGAGTGGATACAGACACTGTTAAACAATGTACGTTAAAAAAAGTAAAACGAGTTTCTATTACATTCAACAGGTGGTTCCGTATATAGAAGAATTAGGCACGCAATCGAGAAAGTGTCTCAAGAAATTACTCGAGAATGAGTTAGTGTTGAGTTGAGTGCGCTAAATGCGGACTGGTCTAGTCAACATTATTGCGAATAAAAGGCTAAAGTTCTAGATGTTAAAACGACGAAAATTATGAATTGTCGTTAAGATACTCTTTTTGTAAACTTACCTGTGTCATAAGTCTGTCCGCCCCTGTACCTTCCTCATCCTTAAAAATAATGTCCCTGTTGTAATTGAGCACTAAGTCCTTGAATCGCGAGTCGTTCTTACTGATCCTGCCTTCGGTTTGTCCGCTGGCCGCCAAATAATTTTCAGATTCGTTGGGCACGTGCTGTTTGAATACCAAAGGGGTGAGTTTTCTGGGACCGCGTTTGCGACCGGCTCCCCGACCAGGACCGCAGGCCTGGGCGCCCAGGACGAGGGCGAGAATCAGCGCTTCGACAGCGCACCACCTCATCTCCTGCTCGCACTCATCCTGTGTCACACACATGCACTTGAATATTCCACACTCGTACTCGTTGCAGGTGAGTACTTACACTTGTCATAGGTAAAGCACTAACTGATGGCCCCACTCTACGGACCTGGCCATCTTCCGCCGTGGACCGATCACCCATTGGCCGGAGGGCGGGGCCCAGACAGGTGAAGGCAGATGTACCTGGAGCTCGCAAATCAGCCGGCCAGGTCACCGAGCCCGACTTAATTATAGTTAAATAGGTAAAGAATCGTAGAATGGGTCATCTATGAGGGAACAAACTTCACTAACATCCAGGAGCAATGATACTATATCGATGGTCCAACGCGAACGTCGAACTGAGATTCGTGATTCATTTAATGTAACTAACTGAGCTAGTTATCATACGAAAACAGTATCAAATCTAAACATTCGTAAAATACACATTCGAAGTTTGTATTTACGTAAGTATGTGACAACGTCCTAAAAGATGTTGTTATTTTCTATCTCATCGTATAAGAAAGAGTGGAAAAGGATGGTGAAGGTTATCCAACACTCTCCAGCACATTCAGCGTTTGTTTTACTTTAATTAGTGGTAAACTATTTCCTTTAATGACTTATGTATTGTATTACGAAAACCACAATAATACGAAGCCTTTTATAACTAAACATATCGCGAAAACATTGTGAACGATGTGCTTAAACTGTAACTAAATTTTTTTGTAGTTCATTGCTTTGTTATGACTTATGACTTTATTGTAGCGCCCAAGACTGATTTTATACATCTAGCTACTTAGCGTCTCACATCGCTAATATTTTATAGGTGCTATTAGAACGTAAGTCGAGTTAAGAGCAAATAAGAGGCTACTAAGAGTAGGTCACTGCATTGTAGCACAATTTAAACGTTGATTTGGTAGCTTTAAGTAAACCTCAAATAACTTGCAGTACGATTTTCTACGCAAATTTTCAAATAATAACAATTTGCTTCGTAATGAAATTAATTAAAAATCGTAGAAATACTGGAGCATTTGTTTGTTAATAATATTAAAAAAAAACCTGCTAAATTGAGCAAACGTAATATATTATTTTGCGTTACGGTTCATCCAGCGACGTTGCGACTAATCATTAGTCATTATCAAGTTGTCCATTTAATCAGAAAAGGGAAAAAATGGAGAACACAGTTAAACTGCGAAGAAGAATTCTCATTCCATAAGGTTACTTTTATTTAAATAAGAAATATCATTAACAAATTAAGTAAACCATCAAGTAAAGCTGTATATAGCATCAATTACAAAATTCTAAAGATGATGAAAAGTATTATTCTTTATCCTTTAACTAATGTAATAAGTCAATATATCAATATCGCATATTATCTAAAAGCATTTAAGCTATCAATAACCCTTAATTTATAAGAAACGCGATGTCGCAGATGTTATGGGTCTATATTAATTACCCCTAAAAAAAGTCTAAAATTTTGGAAAATATTGCTAAAGATTCAACTAACTCAATCATTGTGAAAAAAATTGTCTTTTTTTTCGTCACAATATGGATTTAAAAGCAAACATTCCACGACTCTTGCTATTAATAATTTTACGAATCTGATACTCAGGGCTTTTGAAGATAGGAAGTATACAAACGCTACACTTTTGATTTAATTGAAGCATTCAACTGTATCGGTTACTCCATTTTCTTAGACTCACTTAAACATTATAACTTTTCTGAATATGGTATCGGCGTACTTTTATCTTTTCTTGAGGTCAGATTACAGTTGGTCAAATATACTTAAAAATATTAGAGTATAGAGTGCCGCAAGGGTCGGTTCTGGGCTCGTTATTATTCTTAATTTATATAAATGATAACGACAGCCAAAAATGACGATTCATCGTTATCTGAGTCTCTGGATAAGCTAGATATACTGAATGTTGACATTAAACACGTTCCTTAGAAATAAACTTACTTTAAATGAAGGCAAGTCTCAAATTTTGATATTCACATTACGACCGCTAGATAATCGCAACACTATTACAAACACTTCTATTGAATCCCTCGTGGTTATATTCGATCAGACTCTCACTTGGAAACAGCATATGGATACTTTGACAAAATCATTAATCAGAAAAATATAGTTCCCTATATTTCACTCGCTGATCACGCAATCTTAGTTTGAACTCATTCTTTTCACGTGACCAGGCTATCTGTATTTACCTAAAAACACTTCCTTGAATTGATTAAAATTTAAAGATTGTTAAAAAAAGCACTATAAAGTGAAAATTTAAAAATTTAAATTCGAAATCTATAAACGATAAAATGGAAATCGGCAGTGCAATATTTATTGGTGTTATATTCCTTCATAAACAAATGAATAACAAATATTAAATTTTCTACCTCGTAGGTTGTAATCAAGGACCCTTTTGAGAATGTTTTAGGTCCTCTGCTGTTTTAGAAAAGGGTTTTCCACATATTATTTATATTATGGGAATACATCATGTGCCTAGTTTCTACCTTTTTTTATATTTTTTAGATTTTGCTTTAAATTTAAATCACATTTACAAATATCCTCTACAAAAAAAATAAGAAGATATCCTATCTTACTATATACCACAGAAGCCATGTCAACTACCAACAGAAACGTGCGCTTCATGCATATAACGACGCATCTAGCTGTTTGGAGTTTGGATGGCTCTTGCTGTAGGATAATCGTATACCATATTTTGTGTGAGTGTGGGCGCAAGAAAGCTGGGCAATTGTTGGCAGACTAAAAACAAATCCAGAAGATTACTTTGATCAACCGACCAAATACGTGTATATTTTATTGCAGGGTATCGGGATATTCCAGTGGCTGGTTTTAATGGACAAAACAAATAGGAGACTATACACACACAAAAAAAAATAGAAAACAAAAACAAGAAGCTGCAGTGTTTCTGGATACTTCATATCGGATAGCTTCCACAACAGAAACGTGGCGACTGCAAATTAAGGGGAAAGCTGGAAAATTAGCATCGCAGGCACTGAGTTTGGTAATTGAACACTCTTCTAAATACCTGATAGTCTGTTCGTTTTCAATATTGTACTCTTTTGAATCTCGATAGCAACCATGACATAAACATGCTGGTTCTCTATAATTGCTTCCAATATTATTATTTTCTGTCAAATAAGCTCGCATTCATAATGCATTGAATTCATCGTTTGAATTCGCGTTAGATGGCGTAGTTTTTGCAGGGCAGTATTCTAGTTTAATTTGTAGGAGCCAAGCGCTTCAATCATTGTAGCTTTCTGTATTTGTATAAGAACGACAGTATTTTTCTCCGAGTAGGTAGTTGTTTTAGCACAGGACGGAATTCTTTGTAACCTAAAACTCTATTATTTCTATTGACTCTAGAAACAATGGGGTATTTTTTAATATTAGTATTTTTATACAGCTTAGAAAACTCTTGCAATCTTGTCTTACCATTTCTTCAATTATAGTTACATGATATGTGCAATTTTTTATTACTTTTATTATTTTCACCTTGAAGTACAAAATAGTAAGTAAAATCTACAATTTTGTAAATTTTGATATTCGAACAGATCAGTTTTATTATGAATGAAAACTCGATAATGATGGTGAGTTTTAAGTTTAACTCACACAACTCTGTAAGGTAGATCCACTTCGTAGCGATGACTTACCTATCTTTTGACCTTGTTACATTGTTTTCAAACAGATTCCTATAACTATACCATTTTTTCATTAATGTTTTAGAAAGAAAAATGTAGTTCAATAGTAAGTTGATTGAACAAAAACAGACTGCTTGAAATTTGGACTCATTTGGCCATAAATTTTTCTTTTCTCCAAATTGATTAATCTTTTTTGCGTTTTAAGCTCTAGTTTTTATAGTGCCATAAATATTTCCTCGGTTAATATTTTTATCTAGTCTTATCTATGCTACTTCGTCTAGATATTCGTAGTAATGTTTTTGTATTTCGCCCGGTCCTAGTCAAAACACATGAAAATAGCTCGTTGTTTATGTGCTAAAATTTAACAACGGTATGCGAGTAAGTACATACATAGTTTATCTAAAATAAATACGTAGACAAATAATCTAATCCGTTTATTTGTTTATTTTTATAATTCAGGCTTAACTTACATCGTATTGTATGTTATTTTTTTATCTATACTTGAGAATTATTGCAGATTATCATTGATGATATTGATGTATACCATTCGTATATGGAACAGTTAGATACAAAAAATAAATTGATGTCATCTTAAAAGTGAAAACAAACCATTAAAGCCGATGTTAATCTAAATTTTATGCTTTACCCTAATCGTAAAACCAAAAACTTTATCTTATGAAATCTATGAGTTTTATATAAAATAATATTTATAGTTTACGAATGCATGAATTTGGCGATGCACTTCCACTAAAAGCAATGAAAATGCTGAGTTAAAAGTTTCATCGATAAGATACGTTTTAAAGCACAAATTCAAGTTTAAACAACCAATTTTTTAATGTTATATAATAAATTCTTTGAATCTTATGATTTTTTTTTGCAATTAGCTTTTTGATGTCTTTTTTAATAATAAAAAAAAGAAACTGATAATATTGGGAATTATCTAGTCGTCTACAAATCATATGTATATGAAGACATACATATATTCATATTTTTTCCCTTCTGCCATCAAAAGTATAATATGTAGGTACATATATGAGTATGGCTCAAATTGTTACATCATGAATCTTTATCTGATAGTACCAAGTTAATTAAAGTCGTTTATTAAATGTTTGCTGCAGTTATTATTACGGTACTAGTCTTTTAATGTAAATAAATACACTGGATTGGGTAGTTTTATAAGTCTATTAAAGATACCAGTTACAAAAATGTTTTAACGATATATATGTGCATAAACATTATGTTTTTACAAACTTGCTAATCGGCCGATGTAAAATAATCAATAAAACCTATTTGAATTCATTTTATTACTTCCTCAAGTAAGATTTATTCAAGACTGGCCATAAATCAAAGTAAGTGTTCGACTGACATCGTTATTCTATTGTTTGTATTAAAAAAAGATAATACTTTCCCTTTAATTTATTCTTAGCACGTGAAATGACACAGTTTACATATTTGCTATAGGTAATTATAGTTTCAATTTTATTGCTAAAAGCAAATACGATCTGTATCACATTGTTTGCCTTCGTAAAAGGTCTCTATTAGCAAAAAGCAACATAAAAATTTCAGATAAAACGCAACGTTATTATCTAGTAATGTTTAAATGACACACATTCAGAAATATAAACCAATCCCATCATAAACATAAATTCGTCAAGATAATTCTGTTTTAATTAAAACACTATAAAGCAAAGGTCTTCAATTTAACGGCTTTAAGAGAGATAGGAATAATTATTAGCTGTCCGATTAATTTTTTTTAGTCGCCGCATGGCACGACAAACATACGCGGTAATCCGAAATATCTCCGCTAATAATAAATCCCCAGTGATCGCTTCTACATTCATTAGGCGATTAACTTGACGAAGTAATGAATTATTAGTGGACGTCTTGTTTTACATTCGAAACAAATCGTATCTTTGTATGCTTTACACAAGTATGGAAACGTATATCGGCACATATCTATACATATTATATAACACAAATATGTTGGTATGTGTCCGAAAAAAAGGAAAAATAAATTGTTATTTTTTTTAAGGCACGAACCGCATGTTAATTGCTCGGTCGATAACCGAAAACTTGGAGCAATTTAAGGCATCCTCTTATCGAATCCACACAAATTAAATTTAATTAAAATCATTCACATTTCAAGTCAGTCGGCAAACACTTTACGCGGCATTCGTGTATTTGTATACATATATGGTATACACAAGAAGAGGCGAATAAAACTTATTAATGTTATAATTAAATTTCTTTGAGATATGAAGTAAGTGCTGACAATAATTAATTGTAGCCAATATTTTTAAAACATTTTATGCTGAAAATGTATTATTATAAATATTACTCTATAGCAAATTATTATTATTGGTTTAATTTGACGTGTGGGTATGTAATTTGAAATTATAGACTTTAAAAAATGTTTGCAATCCCTGTTTAAAATTCCAGTAATATTTAGGATAAAAATACTAAAAGTTGGAAAGTGTACCTAATGTTTTCTATTAAATTTCTGGTCCAATACATGACTGGATATTTAAAATTTTTTTTAGTGTGCAGAAAACATAGATTTAATCAAAATATGTTTTTAATAAAACATCCACTGGTCATCGATAAGATCAGATATCGTTAATTATTGTCCATTAATAAATTCACTCCGTTTCGTTCGTCAAAAGTTTAGAATATTAGATAGATTACTTTCACTAACTAACGAGCCAGCAACATGGTTACAGACATAATCAGTCAACATTAACTGGGATTCACGCCTTACATGAGTATGTAATAAAAGCCCTTAATCTAAAAAGTTTTCTGTAGGATTTTTTTGACCTTAGCTGTGTTTTTGGTTGTGTTGATGATATTATGTTAACCAAGTTGGATTAGTATGGAATTAGGAGTGTAGTAGCACAATGGTTTGAGTTACATTTGGGTCATCCCATAACAACCGGAACACTTAAAAAAATGATGTTTTGGATCCTTTTTATATGTCAATTTGAACTACTACAATTTGAATTACTAAATATTATACCAGTAAACCTAGAAAAATACATACAAATGTCGCTATTGACAGACATCAATGTTTCGCCTTTACAAGGCTCGTCAGTGCCAATTTTGCGACATTTGTATGTACCGCACAAGGCGCTATATATAGCTAGTAGATGTAATTAATACTATATGAGTGTGAGATGTTACGAACTCATTATTTTTTTAAAGATATTTTGCTAATTTTCCCAATATAGTATTGTATGTATTTTTCTAGGTTTAATCCTTTATTAGCGCATAGCGCAAAATTAGTGCTTACTCCATATATATTACGCAATTTGTGTTTTCTTAATCAGAACATATTGTAGTATTTATATGGAAAATTAGCAAAAATATCTTAAAAAAATAATGATCGTTAACATCTCACACTCATATAGTATTAATACATCTACTAGCTATATATGCCTTGTGCGGTACATACAAATGTCGCAAAATTGGCACTGACGAGCCTTGTAAAGGCGAAAACATTGATGTCTGTCAATAGCGACATTTGTATGTATTTCTAGGTTTAATCCATTAATTAGCGCATAGCCAAATTTAGTGCTTACTCCATATAATATACGATTTGAGTTCTAATCAGAACATCATTGTAATTTATTGGAAACATTAGTCATAATATCTTTTAAGAAAAATAGATGAGTTCGTAACATCTCACACTCATATAGTATTAATTATTATCCAGTATATATACGGTCAAAGAAATGTTCCACTGGCACACTATAGATGACACCACCAGCATTTTCTATTGTTGTGAATGAATTTCCATAAGAGAATACTTGTGGTGCCATCTATAGTACGCCAGTGGAACATTTCTTTGACCATATGTATACTAGTACAATATTTGGTATTACTGTTTGGGTAATATCACCCACCGCTCGAAAGGTGTTTATGGTTGGAATTAACTCTAGCGAATCATGTAAGCCTTACTTTAAGAAATAATATCCTGGCAATGGCTGTCTTGCATATATATGAACTTCTAAAGAATATTGTTATTTTTGTCTCTTTGTGACGAAACGCAAAACGCGCGAACATGCGTCGTAGAGATTTTGAATTCTATTTGCGTTGCGGAAGGAAGCAATATGCAAGATGGTTATTCTTTTTGATTCCAGCAATGTTACTATTAAAAATTAAAAAAGAAATATTAATCACTCAGAAGTTGTGAAATTGGAGCAGATAACTTCGTTTTATGTTCATGCTTATTGCTTTGTGTACAGTTCCTTCATACATATTATTTTATCCAGTACGCAAAAATAATTGCATATTTAAGATAAAAAAGGTAGGTGCGCACACATTCTACAATATTTGTATCGTGGTAAGTTACCAGTAGCCCATGCTAGACTTATATGTTGCTTGAGGAATATTATTGCCAAAACAGTTCATAAAACAAAACTTGCGTTACATGTATTCACAACTCACGTTTTATCACCTGTTATAACTTCAATAATTGCTTTTTGCGGACTTCAAATTTATACACAAATCACTGTGACCATCAAATAAATGCTTAAAAGTCGCAAAAAATAAATCATCAGTATAGTTGGTGCTTATTGGATAAAAATCAACTTTTTTTCTGTTTTTCATTGTTAGTTAAATTTTTAATCGCTGGTTAGCGTGCATTGATATACCGCTCCTCACGGTTGTAATTTTTAATAGCTAACAGTGAGTGATAAGATAATAATAAAAACGGATTCTGTTTCTATTTGTCAAATAATTTTTTTGCTGTTAGTTATAACACACTGAGAAGAAAGAATAGTGCTGACAAATTATAAAAATTATACTTAAATACGGCACAGCTATTCTAAGTATTTAGGATAAATAATAATAATAATAAAACAAGATTTCTGAGTTAAAATATTTGCTACAATATTTCGTTCTTATACCAAATATTCAAATAATATGCTATCAATAAATGAGACATTTGCTACAACAAGATTGTAAACTATTTATTCTAAATGAAGTAGTTATTGTAAGTTTGACATTTTCTCGTCCCAATAAAAGAAGATATTTGGTTTTAACATACGGTTTTGCCATGACACATGTGCAATCACTTTGTGGTAGCCAAAGTATTATTTGCTTTTAATATACTTGCAATAGTATAAATAAAGTCGAATACTTATGACGAATAATGCTTTTAGTATCTATAGACATATAGTGAGTAGTCATAAGTAATCCTTAATCCCTGAATTCTGTTATAATTCTTTGTTAAAAGCTCCAACGTATTATTGAAGCCCCCAATTCTTTAAATTATCCATAAATTCCATTGTAGGCTTACAGCAAACATTAATACAATTCAACGAATTAAACAATAAAAGACAAAACTGCCAATACCTGCGAAGGTGCGACTAAACGCACACGAATGTGTGCGAGTCAAGGTCGCGCACCGACACGGAATCACCGAACGAATGCATTAAACCCCCGAAGTTATGCAAATAAAAATATTTTTGATCCCAATAATTTACATTAATTGGCAGAAACACTAGAACTAACTTGCTATAATTAAAAATTTACTTATTACCAGCAAAAACACATAGATAGCAAAATTTATTTGCATCAAGGCAGTTGTAGCATACCACTGAATGCGGACAAATGCACTATACTTCTCTTTAAAACGCGAGTTTAGAGATTCCTATTTGGTTATTCTAAATTAAATGATGTTTGTAACAGATTTCTTTTTGTTTCCGGCAACTAAAATAGACTTGTACCAAATATATAAATGCCAAACATACAAGTTATTTGGACGATTTTTTTCAGTGTATATTGATAAACCATGCCTTAATGTGATGTAAGCCATCTAGTTATTGGGATGAAGGGTTGAACAATATACCATACACCTACCTGTATATTAAGTAATGTTATTTGAAGGTAGTTAATGTGTTTGTTATTTTACGCAAAAATGTCTTAAACGCTTCGTAAAAAAATTACATAGGTATTAAGAATGTAGGTGCGGTATACATTTAAGTTGTTTAAATCTCAGTTGATGATTTTAATCTTTGAAAATATGAAAACAGAAGGAAAACCTTTATATTGCAAGTATTAAAATTATAAGCAGGATACAAGATAATATGATTCACAAGCACCAACAATACAAAGCGCTCTTCTAAATGAGACAACCGAACGACCTTGTCTCGATCTCTGATCTCCTGTAAGTTATTGTCAAATGCAAAGAGCGGGTAATTTTATGGCGGCAAACCATTTAATACGTAAAGAAAGAAAGAAAACCAAATGTCCACCTCGTATTAGTTAGAGCCGGCGCATATAGAAAATGGAAGATTTTGATCTATGCCGTTTCGGTTTACACACCTAAACACATCTAGAGATACCGCGCCGTAAAGCCTCCTCTCCAAAGGTTAGTGTCCAATTAACACCTCTTCCATTTATAATCATTTACGTTTGCCTTTTTCATATGCGAGGAATTCCGATAAACAAGAGTCAAACACATCAGATGTTGATGTTTATTTTTGCTTTTCCTTTTTTCCTACCTAAATGCCGTATTTACTGGCGACAAAAGGAATAATCTTCTTAAAAGTATTGATCAGGATATAGAAATCTAGAGGTCCAAATACGAATAACGTAAAATTCTTTCAGATTTAGGTCACGCGTAATCGACATGATTTATCTTACAACATTCCAAGATGATGATGATAAGTATATCTTTCAAATAATGTTATGCACTTTAAGGTATACAACCGGGTACTTACGATAAAATTTGATGAAATAAATCGAAGTGTTTCGTCATTTACACTTAATTTAAAGGAATAACCCAGGTAACTATGCATGCACTAAACACATGAGATCACTTTAAGGTGTCTATAGGTATAATGCACTGTTTATGTTATTCATGAAACTTTCCAAATTAGCGTGTAATTCTAAATTATGCTACCTTAGATATCTGTGTTAATATTGGCTTAATTATAAAAGCAAACAAATTTGACAAGTATTACGAAGAAAATTTCTATATTTAGATAGTCAAATACAATCCAAACAACCTTGAGTAAAACAAAATTAGCGAAATAAACAATGAATACTAACTTATTGTTTATATTGATACAGTCTACTAACACTGTTTTCCTATGAGAATTACCTTTGTTAAATATAGTGCTGCTTTGGGTTTGGAGTAGCAAATATAGTGTAGAAATTATACCGTATGCGCTATTCTAAATGCGAACACCCGAATATTCCTGAAGCACACCGCTCTTATGCTTGCTGAAGCGACGGTTGATGATATGTATCTACGGAAGCAGTTTGAATAGGGAAACGCAACGCCTTCTAGTTAGAAATAAAGAAAAAATAAGCGCATATTTAACATCCGTAATAGTCACTAATGAATTACTTCTCCTTTATTTTTTTTTTGAATAATATTTGAATAGCTACCTACTTCTGCTAGCAATTGCCTCTAGTAATGCCCTAATATTTTCAGTAAATGTCTATAATTGGTGTAATAATAAATAACTAAAAACGAGAAAAGCAAAAAGATGACGAAAATAGAAATTAAAAGTATTAAAAATAATTCCAGCTAAATTGTGATTAGAACTTATAAAATAAGTAGAATTAATGACATTAATAGGTAGGTATAATGAATAAAAGCATGAATGCATCCAACAAATAACGGTAACCCATACTACTTTCCCTTTTGCAGCTTCTACTTGACTATTGCTTATTTCTTATTTACCTACTCGAACGATAGATATTACATCCACACTCCTGATTTTTACGAAGTCGATAATTCACGACATATCTAGTGATTAGGGTAGGCCCGGTTTTATCTGTATATCAACGACAAGTTCATTCAAGTTACTTATTAACAGGTTCGCTTACGAATATCAACAAATGAAAATTTTGTAAAAGAAACCATCCAGTGATCTTCATTTTCTTGGATGTGTTTGTAAGGGTGTTGTAACAAAATTTAGTGGTGTGGTTCATTCAGCACTGGACAACATCATTTAGAAATGTGGTTGATCAAGTTTGCTTTCTTTAGCCTTGGTCTCAGCTCCGTCATAAATACCTTATACTTTTTAATATCGTAACTAATTTTATTACTGCATTATATTCTCTACTATTTCAAATACCCTGAATCCCAAGCGGTGAAAATTATTCGTAAAAAAAAACGAAAGAGAGAAACAGAGAACACACTCCACATCATTTGTTCTTTTGTGACGACTTAAATAGACAATAGACCCACGGTCTGTAGGCTAACATAGGAAGAACGAGTGTCATTCTAAGCCCAAGGCTTGAGCTGCACAGTGCTACGCAATTTGAGAGGACATAATGCCATGCTGTTCCCCTATCTGCTCTAATCGTTTTGCTCCTCCTTTTGTTCCTTCCTTGTGAGGTACTCTCACTTTGGAAGTGGAAGGCTTCTTATGGAGGTCCTGTTCCGATTCCTGTTTATTAGCAGTGTCGTCCCGCTAATAAACGTTCTTCCTCCATGGTTGATCCCACGAGTAGTTAGGGAAGAGCTAGGAAAGAGCCACCTCCACAGAGCCCCGCATGCAGAGGTAAGGCTAAATACAATGGGGTGCGCCAGGTGCCCCAAGGTTAGACTAGTACACTGGTCTTCTATCCAGCCACGCATCCCATCAACCTAGTCCGCACCTTAGGATTTAGGTTTTTGTTGAAGTTGTCCTCCCTCGGTCCGTGCAGTTAAGCCAATACCCCCATCCCTTTCGGGACCTGGTTTAACAGTTGGGCTTTCGGTAGCCGAAAACAACAACTGGCATGGTTGTAGAACCCTGTACAAGCCCTTAACCACGACACGACAACTCGGACGAGGGGGAGTGGTTCACAGCAATAGTCTTCATTCACCCTGCTCCAGTTTTAAGCAGAGAGGACGAACTTATAGCCGCCACTAACCATCTCATCTTGAGCGAACCCTGACAAGATGGCCTTTCCCCTATCAACCACCTCGGGGATGCGCCTGGTAGGTACTCCCAACCCCCAGGTGCCTTTCGATGATAAGAAATAGCAAATAAAGTAGCAAAGGAAATACCCACACAAAAAAGGTTATTGACTAGATGGCTTATATTTAGAAATGTATATACATATTCTTATTTATTTAACGTTAAGCACAGAAGTATGTTTCACGTTAGATAATATTATTTAGGTTTACTGTTTATTTCTTAATAAATATTTTCATCTGTAGTATTTCTTTTATTAATTCATTAATAGTTTAGTGGATTTTGACTTGAAATAACTAAAACGAATTTATATTGCCAGACGTTTGACTTTAATACAGTCTTTTTCAATTGTTTATCATAAAATTATTATTGTAATATTAGTATTTCAATTACTTATACCGATATCATCAAGTTGAAACATTTTGAGATATAAATTATTTATAATTATCCCAAACCAAAATTTCAGCAAACTATTCATTAATTACACAACGGTAACAAATCAAAGTATGAATAAATTATTGGATAAATGGAATTTGTAATTGGATGTATAAATAATTCTCCTTTCCCCCCTCAATTCATAAAGTACCTATTTAATTTCGGTTAAAAATAGTAAAGAACTATTATATATCTAAAAATAGTCAATAACTATGTTCGTGTTTTATATCAGATGGTAATTATTGACTACTTTTATCCAGTATTTTCGATATACGATTTTCGATTACACCAATTTTCAAGAAGGGAGATAAAAAGAACTGCAATAATTACCGAGGTGTATCTTTAATAAGCACATGATACGGAATAGATCCGATAGTTTGTAAATAATGAGTTGAGTCTACCAAGATTGGTAATAATTTCAAATGTATGCACATCCCGTACGCATTTACATACACTCCTTAATTGATGGCAAAACGCAACACAAACAGAAAAAAAAACGTTACCGCAGTTTTCAAACGTTTTATTTTGCTTGCTATTATATATTTAACACGTTGACTGTCACGTCATTCACAAGTTTCATGTAAGGTGCATGTGTGATACACGTGACAGTGTTTCGTCCTACTGATAATAGCTTCCCATTTACGAAAAAATAAATACAGGTCTTGTAAATGGAATGGGTAGAACTTTAGTGTATTTCATGGATAACTATAATGTAATTGGATGTATGTATATTGTTTAAGGAGATGTATAGTGATCCAGGCTAAGAAATATGCAAGCGTTGCAAAGCCAAGCGATTGCCTATAAAGTTTTCTTCAGACTGCAGACCAATTTAACGATCGTCATATTTGGCGGGTTCCGATATTATGGATAGCTCGTAATTTAACAAGCCAGAAACACCTTTCCATTGTTTTCGCGAATGGTAAAAAGTTAATTTACATAATAGCCATTACAGTCGGTAAATTGAAAATAAAAGTGGCCAACCATCGGCTATACGGAGCGGGAACGAAAAAATTCATCTTGGAGAGGTCATTTAGTGGCGTACCGCTGCGTTTCACCAAACACAGAACCCTATAAACATAAAACAAAGGCCATTCATAGTCTCATCTATCTCTCACGGTATCGGTCCATCTGTCGGTATGTTCGGTGTTATTTTAATGGCATCAAGAGAAAGAGAGAGGGTGGTGATGTCATCCCGGTGTCGGGTAGCTTGGCGTGGGAATTTTAGCGCCCCCCTCGACTTCAACAGGTAGTTGGTTGTATATTTAAGACGTGTATTAGATCGATTACCAGCAAAAATATTTTATTTGGGCGTGGGTGCACGGCGGACGCATGGACACATACGTATGTGTGTATGGGTGCCCGACGTCGTGTATCTCGTTGTGTGTGATCGGCGTGCATGCCTTTTTAAAGCGTCCACCGTTTTACGAGACAACAATAAATCATGTTAATGGTATACCTTTTACAAATTTGGAAATGGGGTATTTCGTGCCGACGATAATTGAATGCGCCAAACTGGTTGGATGGTGTAATTGAAAAGAATTGCGAGAGAAAGGTTTAGCGGGAACACAAGGAAATTATCTCGAAACAACGCGAAAGCTGTAAAATCTTGTCCAAACAAGAACGAATAATTTTATGAGCATCTGTTAAGGAAAGAATGGGAAAATAGTCAAGATTTTGAAGTTTGCGAAAGGTATTTATAGAGTTGAGTATGGTAAATCCCATATCAAATATTTTATGTAAATACATAAGCATATCGTATATTTCCTACGACAACAATTCTCCGAAAATGTAACACATTGTTTGATTACGAAATTATATAATCCTATTAACAATTCGGTAAATAATTGCATTTTAGGTAATCGTATAAGAATCTAATGTTTGGTTACATAGGTATTTAACAAAAAGATGAGACAATGTTTGATCTTTCGTCATACATTTACTAATTCGACTTGACACACCGTGTTATCTGTTTACTAAACTTAAATTTAATATAATATAAAAAAACATATATTCTATTTATATTTATATATTGCTTTATTTAATAGTGACTAACGTTATTTACCTTAATTACCTTATCAGATCTAAATAAACATTATTATGATATCTTGGTTGTTTTATTTCGTCCTAACGACCTTTCTGTCCCATTTGAACGCGGGACACTTGTGGATACACCAACACACCTGTCAATACACCTTTCTAGCTGCTTGCTAACAAATCGATAGACATTTAAATTGTGCACCCCAAAGGCCAGATCGTTTAATGTTATAAATAATGGCATTTTGATATGTAATTGCAACGCTTCCTATTTTGTAAGAGATCTTCAAATCTCAGATAGGTATGTACTAATGTTATGACTATCTGTTTTAAAATATTTGTTGATTCCGATTATTGAAATATTCGGATAATTCAGGTTCGGAATCGAATGATTCCAAATCCGCAAAATTTGTGCAAAAATTTTATAACGAATGAATCTACCGAAACTTCTGGTACCTAGGTCTCTGTATACGTATTCGTATAAATTGTGTGATCTTGGAAATTATCAACTTTCCGGTTTTATTTCTGTTAAAATATTAAAACCTGCTTTGCAATTTCAAAAATTCAATCATTTAAATGTCAAATGTCACTAGGTAAATTCCACTAATTCAATATTAGTAGGATCATTCATCTATTATGCAACTGTTTATCAGCTTTAACTATAAAAAAATCGATGATTATAAAAGAAGAAAGTAATTCTCTACGATAAACCACACTGGAATCAATTTATGCCAACATAAATCTGAATAATAAATAAAAATTTCTAACAATACAGAACAATGGCGCTCGTTACAATATGATCGTTTCAAATTGATTCAAAACTAATTGATGAATCTCTTTTTTTAGGTCAGAAATCATCCGTGAAACACCTGGGTACAAAAGAAAGGCCTCATTTTTTTATTGTGAGAGGCGTGTGACATGGAGTCTCTAAAAACACTGCAGCCTCTTGATTTCTTTTATCCATTAAACTATCCCAAACATTCCGGAATCCTAGTGTCATGCACTAATCTATACAGATTTGTAGCTATTTGTTCGAAGTAATTCTTTGCGTTCGTCTTTTAGCCTGCCAAAAATTGCCTTCTTCTGTCCAGAGCCTCGCATTCACACAGAACGTGGTAAATGTTCTCTGCCCTCTCATTACACAGTCTGCTGTTGGTATCTCCAGTGTTGATTCCAGTTTCCTGTTAGGAGACCAGTTACAATGCGAAAATGATTCCTACTGAGCTGCAGTAGTTCGTCAGCTTTCTTTTTTGATGGTCTCTAAAGGGCTTACTATGAGTTTGCGTGGTTGTATTATTCCAGTGTTCTTTTTGTTTCTCTTTGACTCAACTTCTTACCTGCTCTCGTGCTGTGTTTTTAGACACAGAACAGGTTCTTGAGCTATATATGAAGCAGATGATCCCTGTCTTAGATTGCTGAATGTCCGGGCACCATAGCAAAGCGATTTTATTGCGGTTCGTAAGGCTATTCAGTTTTCGAATACATTCAATAACTAGTCTGGATTGTATCTTGGGATTACAAACTGCTTACGTCGAGAATTTATACTTATGGTCCTTATATGCGTTATATTGATTATAAAGATTCTGTAAATTTATAAATTCAGAGTAATAGATGTATTCAAAATGTTATTTTTACTACATTCGATGCGAATTTGTTTAATTAATGTGCTATAAGCGCAAGCTCACAGAATACAATAATGCATTACATATTTTGGTTTTCAGGGATGTAGATAATTAAAAACAAACTTAGTGCATATCTACATACATGCGATACTTTCAAAATGCAAAAGTACATTTTTCAAATTAAAAAAACTAGTTTATAATCCCCTTTAAGTGTACCTTGATATTTTGACTTATCAGTTACTTAAAATAGGTATAGCTTATTCTAAAAATGTGTGTACTGCACGTGCAGGTATCGCTCACAATGAATCTATTTCGTACATTCCTTTCCACTTGGGCATTATGTGATAAAGTCATAGTAAATTTAGGTGTCATTTATTCACAAGACTTCTAAATTATCCAGCTACATTTGATATCTGTGGAATTTAGGAAAGGTATAATGTCTTAAGCACTTTTGATGTTTTTCTTTACAGTTAAAGTTATAAAAGAAACCAAAGATCCTCATGCGTATTCTATAAATAAATATCATGTACGTGGACATAGCGACGGGTTGTCTGGGAGAGATTATTGATAAAAATAAATAGAAAAATCCCTCCAAATAAAAAGTCTCGCTGGTATAAACAAGATTAAAATTAAAAACTGTTTAAAGCAATGATTTAAAAGTGAATATTAAGAGATTTCTAAACAATTGTGAAGAGAGAGGACTTGAGCAGACATTTTGGAAAGAATAAAAACAAGATATAATAGATTTGAGTTAAAGATAAAGAAGCATAATGCTCGCTATTGGTCAGAAAATAATCTCAAGTTTATCTACTTAAAATTATTTTCTGACCCAACAAGGAATCAAGCAGTTTTTGATATTGTCGTGACGTTCTTTTGATCGTAGCGCCATCTTAATAAAACACAATTTCGACAGCAAATTGGAATCAATCGTATTCTTTAGCAAGTAATATAATAATTCAGCACTATAGGCGTTAAAGGCCCTTGGTTTTAGCAAGTACTTTTTACAAAATTCAAACCTCTTTATCCGTTTCAGAGATACTGGACCTGGTAATTTAAAGCGGCACACCCAATGGATATGACCGTTAGAATTTTCTGGACTGTTAAAGCTTACCTATAAGGCTCCCAAAATGGCAACTATACGATGGTTTTGCTACAAGTCGTTGCACCCCCAGGCGCAGTCTCGTATCAGAATTCTTTTCTCTCCAAATTAGTCCAGATTAGTATCTAATGATTACATCATTTCTTAAATTAAACTTTTGGCTATATAATTTCTTCTAATGGACGCACCCAAAATAGATCCGCAAGGCGAAATTTGTTCCCGCTAATTTTCTTATCGTGTATGTAATCACTCCAGTTAAGGACTTCATTCAGATATATTTTATTTGTACATACTGCCCGCCATGGCTAAAGCTTCAGTATTTGCCGTAATTAAAATATTAGTACATATCTTGCATAATTGAAAACTAAAGCATTGTAATCTTGTACAGAATCAGAAAGATTATTAATATACAGTCGCAAGCAAATGTTATAGGCACCCTAAATTTTTGACGAATATCAAAGTAAAAAATGAGAAAATAAAAACTTGTAGGTAATACATTATAAATATGTAGTATTTTAAGGGATCTTATTAATTTGTTGCATATTAGAGTGTTTTTAGTACAGCTATAATACTTTTTAGATGGAAGGGGAAAAGTGACATCTCGAAGACTTGAAAATATATTAAAAAAAATAATACATTTACAAAAAGTATCTATAAAGACTATTGTAACCATAAAGACGATTATATAAACGTTGAAATATCTGTCACAAAAAAAAAATGAAAGAGAAATGAAAGAAACATGAAACTCATTAATTTTGTCAAAGGTGCCTATAACATTTGCTCGCGACTGTATACTAAAAACAATAGTGTACTAAGAACGGGCTCTTGGACCGCTACCACATATTTTATTTGAAGCATTCCGATTCACACACACATCTTAGTTTCTTCAACAGAATATAAAGATCAGTCAAATGCTTTGGAAAAATCAATGAAAAAGACCAAGAGCACCATACTTCTTGTTGTCATAAACTTGTAGTGAAAAAATTGCAACATTTTATGTATTTTGAAAAAAGATACTAAAGATATGAAGCATTAGTTTTCAATTTCCTAAGTACAGCCTCTTGAAAATAACAACTGACCACTTCAGCCTGGTTATATATATGCTCTTCTGGAATGAAACATTCATTACATAAGCAAAAAGTTTGATATGTGATGCTTTTTAGCAAAAATATTTTAAATATTGTTACTTCCTGCTGACCAAATATTTTTAAGTTCAATAATTTGTTGTTCTGCGTTAGATATGTTACAAGCTTCAGGAAAGCAGCAATGAGATGAAGTGTTATTATTGAAACGAAAGTAGTACAGTATCTAACTGCTGGCAAAAAAAAAATGGTTAAACTTATTCGTTACTTCCTCCAATGCACTATATAAAAGTCATTATCTTCCAATGTTATACTCTCTCAAAAACTACGGTTTCAGCTCAGCTTTGTATTAACTACATCCTACACACATTTTGTTTTATTTTCAGCATTATTAATTTTCGTGGTAATTTGAGTTTTTTAACATTTTTGGAGAGTACAGAAGAATGTTTATTTAATCTGGCATAAGTCTTTGTATATCAATTACTACTAAAATTACATATCAAAGGCAAATTAGTATCCAATAAAACTCAAGACTACTTTGTTGATCTAAAGTATTTTACTTTGAATTAAAGATCTTTTTCTAGCAGAATTCCCCACATGCTAGTAAAGTAAGCATGTGAAGCATTTAGTTCAAGTAACAAAAGTTAACAGCTAGTTAACATTACTATATATATGCGACACTCTTAGATCGCAGTGCAACATCACCCTCCCCACCTACATGACATTACTATATATCTTTTAATATCGTATTTTATTTATTTCTTGGAAGTCACTTATTATGTTGTTAAGAAATAATTTTTAGAAATGTGGGTTCGATTCTAAAAGTAATTACCTAATTTCGAATTAAGTGTGTTAGCGATTTTTTACGACTATTGAAATAATTGTTTGATTTGAAATATGTATGTATGTGTTAATGAACTCATTAGCCAGAGGTTCTAATTGAATTTATTGGCAGTAAAATATTTGCTTTGCATTAGTCGCAATTTTTTATGTCGCATAGTTTTTTATTTGTACCTAACTTGTGTCTCGACCTAAAATTGTCAATACAAAGAAAACGCATTTAACTCCCGAAATAAAATACTAATTAAACGTTATCAGTCGGCCTTCTAAATATAGCGAAATAATGTAAAAAATCTTTTAGCGGTCTCCTTTCTATACACAATGACGAGAAAGCTATCAATCAGACGAAAATACAGCAGGTAATTTAAACTGGAAGAAGAACCGAGGACCATGTTTACAGATTCTAATCAAAACAAGGCGACCGCCTGGTAAGTTTAACATCCAAGCTATCTTTAAAGGTTAGTCATCTTCCGTGCGGTTGATAGTTTTGACAGTGTTTCACTAACAGGCCCACCTTCAAGGTAATCTCGCTTGACTTCAACGGGCTTTTAGGCAGGCGGCTTCAGTCCAAACACTACAAACTCGCCAAGATTTAGTGGGACCTCTTTGCCGACACGGTTGCTCCTTTATCAGGTGACAGTTCTTGTACTAATGAATGTTTTCAGGACCTTGTTCGCTTGTTCGGCCTGATGTGGGTTTAGATCCATTGGCCGTTTATTTCTACACTTTTACACGTTTACCTTTTTTTCGTTCAAGTCTCATTGTACTTTCGAGTTATTTTATCTATGCGGTATTTAGAAAACTGCGTGCACCACACACAGTGCAATATCTATTGCGATTTTTACGGGCACAAAAAATACAGGGATAAGAAATACCAAATATATCTAATTGGTAAATAACATAAAAATAAAAAAGAACAGGGATGATTATATATGCAAATTTAATTGTTATTTCTTTATTTCATCTATAATATTTTTGAATAGAATTTTTTCAATGGGATTTAGAAATAAAGGTATAAACAAGGTCACGTGTATTTTTATCGGGACAAAAAATGATGTATATTAAATATTTGTCCTGGCTTTTTTATATTAAATGGAAATTGTAAATTATGTAATCTAAATAGTTATTCAGTCATGTTTGTGCACCACTTAATACATCGGTAGCCTGGTACAGCACTGATTTGAACCGCGACAGTTGTATTTATAAAATCATCACAAAAGATTATCACTCTGCAATTGAATGTTGAAATTTACCCATGTAAGTAAGTATTCTAGACTAAATATTTTTGTTGACCTGAATGTTTTACATCTCCGTGTTATTCCTCAGAGATTCTTTAAAGAATTGCGTTTACGGTCGTAATTGCAAGTATAAACATCGTTAATAATATGGATTTGCCGAAGAAATTACTGAAGGCGTTCTAATTGAAAAAGTTTTTGTGGTCATATTATGTCATTACAGATTTATTTTTCTTTTGGAAATGCATATTTGCAGGCGTAATTTTATTTGCACTTTGTATTCTATTCTATTTGTATCACCGTAATTTTGTTTTTAAATGTTTCAGTTTTATTTCTTTGTTAGAAATAAAATTGTGGGTTACTTATGAAAAGAAGAGAGATTTTTTAGAATATGTATGAATACTTTTCATTTAGACATCCCAAAAAGTGACTTACAAAATTAAAACATGAAAGCGAAATACGCAATAAAATAGAAGATTCTTCTCGTAATATATATTCTTCCAGGTTGACTCTGGGTGAATACATGATTACAAAAAAAAAGTGATGAATGAAAATTAGGTGCAAATTTCACAAACCCTTTTTGTTAATGATGGAATACTGACAAAAGATTTTGAGGGATTTGGATCTGATTTTCATTCATTCCCTTTTTTTGTATATATATGTTTGTAATATACCAAATAATTGTGGTAATGATATTATGTGAGTGGCATCTGACATATATAAGCATATTTATGTATATCAAATTATACAGTAATATTAAAAGTAAAGCTTACATGTACAATACTGTAGATCTCGCTTTATCAGCATATGAAATGTTATACTGTTATGAAATAAATATATGAAACTAGGTAAAACATACAGTGTGTCCATGGATGAAGTTGATAGAATAATTAATTCGATTTTTCAAAGCCTAGTAGGCCTTTGCAGCTAAGTTAATAATGTTTTCGTTTCAGGTAAAGTACCTTTCCCGTTTACAGTGTGCTAAAATATCACTAAGAAATGTTGTTCCAAATGAAGTTATGACTACATATAAATCATGATTAGTTTTTTCCGCCTATTATTAACTCCTTTATAATAATAATAATAATTCATGCCTTGGCATCCCAATAGATTTCGCCAATTACAGGGGCATCGGCCCAGCCATGAGTTATTATTACGTCTGTGTCCGTGGAGCTACTTAAGATGTTCGTCTCTCAGCATTCGCTTAGGAGTGAGGAAAACCACGAAAACCTCACTTTGAGAGCAGTCCGTCGGGCTCCAACCGAGGACCCCGCGACAGATAGCCAAGCGTGCAAGCCACTAGACCATCAGCCGGGTTATAATTATCAAAGTATGCCGATCAGTCTTAAAATTTGCATAACTCTATACTTTTTGCACTGACAAATTTTTTGTTGGCAACATCTTGGCGAATAGCAAGCAAATTGACAAATAATGGATTTTATCAAAGTAGTCTAAGTACTCTAAAAATTTGCATATCGTTAAAACTTTTCATTCTGAACAACATGTCTTAATAATATTTTGAAAAAAAAAAGGAATTTTTGCTTTATATGGAATTGCAATTCATTGTTACTGTTCCCTTTTCTTCTTTATGCCTTTTTATAGCATTCTAACTGTTGGTATAAAAAATATGATGGTCCATGTGTACACTGTTGAAAATATTATCGGTGTTGGCGTTAATTTTGCGCTAGTCGAAAATATTTTAGTGTTGATTTTTACAAACTTTGCCAGACGAGCTGACTATGTGTGTTTAATAGAACAGAAATTACTAGAACTTCCAGTGAATTCTTTGTTCAGATATGGGGATTTACTATTTTTCTAGACATTCAGAAGCGTCAACCAATCAAAAATTTTCCCTCGGATAGAAATATAGAAATCCCACCTAATTTAATACGGTATTGCATTATACGCACCAGGTGCATTGCACGTGTATCTGTTTTCGAGTTTGTTTCTGCGTATTAACATATCCAAACAAACCACCAAATGTGCACTGACCTGCAAAGTGTAACCTTGTGTTATTAAACGTTAATTCCAGTGTGCATAAAAGATTTCAACATCTTAAAGACGTATCGGGAACCTCTATTTAAGTAATTAATTCAGATTTGAGTCAAATAGCATAAACATTCACTTAATTTTATAATCGTTCTCAAAAAATTATTTTAAAATTGGTACGTTTAACCCGTTGAAACCAAAACTTTTGAATGAGTGGTTCTGCATATTTATAATTGAGAAAACGTCTTAAAGAGGGAATATTATAGTACTAAGAAATAAGAGTTGCATATTAAAAAGAATATGTCGTGTTCAAAAAACGATGTTAAAGCAGCCAATAGACCGCATTCATTTAGTTAAACAGCTAGTCTAGATTAAATAAAATGTGACTAGAAGTTGTTTATAATTCCACGTGTCAGTTGGACAAAATAACCCCTTAGCAATAGACGATACTTGACTATCTTTGCTCGTCAAATTTAAACTCGTATAGTTCTCGACAAAATAACACGAAAAGAGTGTGGACCTCTCCTGACTATTAAATTAGTCAAAAAAGTGTTAATTTTTTCATTTTCAACAGTGTATATAAAATAAATATATGTGGTAGACCACTTATTGAATCATGAATCAATGACGACATAAAAGTAAAATGCATACCATTTTACTGGTAAATATTAATGTGATAGCTCTTTAAAATACGCTCGGCTCAAACGCTATGAAGTTTAATTGATAAAAATGATAAGTGTTAGCAATGCTTTTTTTTTATTCACCATGTAGGTCAAGAAATGTACTGCTATGGTCTGGCACCCCGGGTTTCGGAAATTTAAATGTGTGTTTTTATTTATTCCAAATCAGCCTTGTCAAAACAATGATAGAGTTTCCACAATTCTTATATTTGTTCAGTTGTGTATAGTTAATTTCATTTATTTGTACATTTTGCGTACTCCTGTATATAGTTTATATGCTAGTTTTTTCTTTGCGATGCGTTGCGCTGTCATCGTTCACAGATGTAAATTTCATATATATGCGAGTGTTACCTTAGAGGCCCGAGAGTTACCAGATAGACGAGCGCGTGTATAGTCTTGTTTAGTTGTCTTGGTTACCGTTTCTGGTAATTCGTTTTCAGTTTAAGATGTAGTTCGTTGCCTTGAATTTTTAAAATCGTCCATCTAGTAATTCGTTTATTAATTAGTGTTAGATAGTTGTGCACAATATACATGTAAGGCTTTTTAATAATTTTCGTTTTAGAAGTAATCGCGTTTAGAGTTTAAATTTTCCGTTTTTTAGTAGTTTTCAGATTAATTTTATTTTTAATCACCTCGGGGTAGGTGAAAGTGAAGCTGTGAGCTTGTTTTAAATTTCTTTTTTGATTTTGCTTGTTTCTCCACGTTGATTGAATTAAATTTTAGTTTGCTTTGAATTTTTGAAACCACGTGGATTTTTTGTGGTATATGAAATTCCTTCTAGAACGAATTCACCATTTTGTTTGCTAAAGGATTTGCATTGTCCTTTTTAAATGTAAATTCACGAAGGGGTTATTTTAATCCAATACCTTCTGTATTAAGGTTTTTTCCCCTCTTGTTGTTAATTAAATGTTTTTTTTTCTTTTACAATAAAAATCTAATGATTGTAAATATCATCTTAAATAGTTCTTTTATTTTTGAATCTGCCATTTCAATTTTTGGGGATTTTAAAGAAAGTCAATTTTGCTAACGCCCACTATTAATTTTTAAAAAAAAAATTACTCTGAGATTTAAGAATCTCTGGCGCCCTTTTAAATTCATTTTTGCTGAGCTAGCTAAATTAATTTTGTCATTTTTAATTTCTTTAAACTTATATGCTTGGACCATCAGTTCACAGCACAGTTACTCTGTTCTCATTAACTAAAAATATGAATAGTGAAATTGAAAATTTGGATCTCTGTTGGGTTAGAATCTTGTTTATTTTATATATTGTTCCATGGCATGGTAATGTAATCGCGCATCCATTTTGTTTCACTTGGTATTCACGTTTTCGTATTCAAAGTATTATATACTAGAAGTGTATAACTGTGAAATAATATTTTCTGGATGGTTAGCAATACTATCCTTTATCGTAAATATTACGTGACGATCCTCTATTAAATCTACTTTCAAGTTGTATATGTTACGATAACGTCATTAAATTCATTCTGAAGTAATGAAACTTGAAAGTAGCTGAATTCACCTTCAAGTTCCGTGTGTAACTCTTAGCTTCTTTATAACCTCAAAGTTACATCAACTAGAGATTGACCTATATAACGACGATACAATACTAGTACAACATGTTCAAATTCAATACAATTTTTTTTCTTGGGACGGTATTCATCTTATAGAGACCAAATTTATATTAAAGAATGTAAAAATATTTGGGTACCCACTAGAATTTAAAGGACGAGATAGAGACTTATTACTTCCGTTTACAAGATGCAGTAATATAAAATAAGATCACGTCGTTGTAAGGAACAATAAGAAAATGTAGCTTTTTAATTTAAAGAGGCGATAAATTTTCTTTTATAAGTTTTCATATTTGTCTCATAATTTTGATAAACTAGAGATAAAATATACATGCATAATAAAAACAAAAAGATAAAACCTGCATATTGTGTTTTAACATTATTATTAGAAAGAATGGTTAATAGTGGTGTTGATAGCGCGGTGGACGAGGTTTCAATACAGATTTCGGGAAATCGTACCTGTTATACGTGACCGAGATCTGAACGATCCTCTATGACGTATGCGAAGTGTATCAAAGCCTCAATAAGCTAGCTTGCCTTAAACCCTATTCTCACTACGCTTATATTGCACCTAGCAAAACCACTGCTCACCTAAATACCTTTAAACTCTAGTATTTTATGCTTAAATTTCCTGTAAAATATATATTTGAAATGGTTACTTTAAGGTGGTAGTCATTTGCAACTTTTTTGTTAAAGGTACATATAGTCTCCCTAAGAAGTAATGATTACGTAATTGTAAGACAAAAAATGTCTATAACTTTGGTAGGTAATATCTACGTGCTGCTCACCTCAATTCTACCGAATATATTACTAGCGCGTCATCATTACAATAAGGTCAGATTTTGATAGCATATGTTAGTAATGCCGACTACTAATCTGTAACTATGTGCACGAATTAACTTTAAAGTGACTCAACAAGTAAGAATGACGTAACAATTACTATTTTATTAGGACCATAAAGTAATAAACCTTAAAGTAATTTATTTGGTGGCCACGACGTAACTGCAACTATAGATAAGTCGTCTAAGTAGATATCCCTTCAAAGTTGGTAATTGTAGTGAAAATTACGTAACATTGACTATAATGAAGTAGTTGCGTCTATAGCAGTGATAATCACAACTAAATGTGCTATTGGGTACATATATGGTAGGGTATAATCGAAGTCAAGAACCTTGAAGTGACCGTACATCCTTCCTATCGTCGAGGATACTTCCTTCTCATCAATTCTCAATATGCCTGCTCGCAAGCCCAGTGTAAAACCAAATTCCATCATTATATTCATGTCTAACATTATATCTTACTGTATGGGTACCACTACCATCCGATACTAGAGCACACAGTATTACGGAAACGGATGTGGCCCATCGTCTCTATTGTCTGAACGTTCGAGAAACTCAACTAGCATTTTCCTAAGGTTATCTGGTGGTTCTTCCCCTTCATGACTGTCTGTAATACGAACGCAAACAAGAACATGCTCCCTGATCGATTGCTTTACAGCTTCAAATTTCAAACTTGCACCAACTTGCGTTTCCCTATTTTTTTTTTTTTGGGGCGCTGACATGAGGACTTCGAAAATACTGCATCACCTTGACTTTTTGTACCTAGTATTTCCAGTTCGTTTACCCTTTAAATGATACCAGCCATTCCAGTATCGTGTACTAGGATACGGATAGGCATTTTGTTGTTACGAAGACTATTAAGGAATTTCTCCATTGCCAGGCTCTCATATAAATCATCGTAGTGTTGGACATGCACTTTTGATCAAACGAGCATTAACTTTAAATTGAAGGGTTTTGATCTACCTCTAGTAGCGATTCTTTAATTGTGAACAATAAACTCGCTCGAAATGTTTATTGCAGAGCACATTTGTAGATGTTTAAGCATTTATATATTCAAATCACTAATTACATTTTCACGAAATTCTAGAAAATTATTACTCCCTCCTAACCTTATTGTTATTGCGAGGAACAGTGAGAAGAATAAACAGAGACGTTAATGACAATCCTCTCTCCGTTTTAGTTTAGACTATTCATAATACCATCACAACTTTTTTTACCACTAATGTTCCAATTGTTTTCGCCAAAAAATCTTCGTATTGTGTTCTATTCTAAATATTTGAGTTAAAAACCCTCTTCTTTAGTACAACACTATTTAACAAGTTAAGCTGAACTTACCTTTGATACAAGACATACACAATATTAACCTTTATTTCTCGCAATTTGGCCATCGTAAACACTTCAAAGCAACAGTTATGTTATTGTGTAATCCAGTATTGAAAGGTAGCAATTTGATACCCGAGCAAAATGCTTCATTCAAAGCATCTTACGGATAATTTCACTTAACGGCAATCGATTAAACAACCAAGTTATAGATTCGATCATTTTTGGCATTTCGTGCGCGCAATTGTTTACCAAACCATAAAAGATGTTTGTGAATTCCGCAATATTGGCTCGGACGCTTTTTTTTATCGCAGCCGCTCGCATACCAAACATTTCAATTTGTGTCCGATAATGGCGAAAACCAGCTTACAGTTATTTATATCACGTTTGCATATCTTGGGGCGTCTGATTAGTCGGATCCAAATTGTAAATTGGCTAATTGTTATTGATGTTTGGTATACTTGCCTGTTGGAATATTTTGTTCGTTCCGTTGTATTAATAAATTAATATGTATACATTCCCTGCAACGTGTATTAACGCACTGATTAAATTGGTCAGTACGTGACATAACAGCAGATGTCGTATTACACTTACTTCAGTAATAATAATTACAAAAATTCTGCCGCAATTACCTTTTCATTTTTGCTTTGTATTGCATTTACTCTCTTAAAAATTACCATCTCCTTAAATCTTACTAGTAATAGAAGAAAGAGAAGTTTTACTATTTTTAATTCAGAAATAATCAATAAGTTTAGAAACAATAAAGGGCCAGGAGAAAATGGTATAACTGCAGAAATGTTGAAAGTAGGAGGAGAATTAGAAAATAACTTATATAATGTAATAAATACAGTCTGAAGAGACGAGACCATGCCAATCAGATGGAAAGAACCGTTAATATGTCCTATACATAAAAAAGGAGATAGAGTTCTATGTGAGATTTACAGAGGTATTACACTAATGGATTCGTATACAAGCTATGGCCGTCGCAATTAAGAACAGATTAAATGAAATCACAGAAAGAAATGGGGGAATATCAATGCGGTTTTCGAGAAAATAGATCAGTCATGGATCAAGCAATTTATTGATAATAGTTAGATCAAAATTTACCTCTCTATATGGTGTCTATGCAGGACAAATATATGGACAAACTATGCAGGGTATTCCATGCAAGTGGTTCATTAAAAGTTTATGATGTTCTATTATTTACTTATATTTCACACTTTGAAATCATTATATGTTCGATTGGAACTATAATTGTGAAATTTAACCAAAATATCACTTCCGGTTGACCGGAAATGGACGTCAACTTTGTTATTTTAAATAGAATGTTCTAATTTTTTGTTCATTTTTGAATTTTACGACCACAAATATGACAAATATGAAGTTCTCTTTAGCTATTCCTATAGCTACATGTTGTCGTTTTTGAGTTAAGTTTTTCTTTTTTTTTTTTTAGTCATAAATATTGCATCATTGAGAAATTAATATCTCGGTTAATACTGCAAGTAGAGACTCCAAATTTGCTATGTTATGAATCTGGATATAATCCTAGGAAACGGTACACACACTACATTCTCACATACAAGGTGTTGAAAACTGAGGAACAAAGTGACATATCTTCAAATGCAGAAAACTCAATTTTTTTAAATTGAGCATCCTGCATTTTAATTCTAAATAAGGAAGTAAATGTCATCCCCTATCACTTTATGTCAGCATCTCTATCCCTAACTTTAATAGATTTTACGATATGAGCGACTTTTTGTTAAACAGACTAACTATCTTTAAATGTTTGTAGCTGCTCTGAATGGGATTAATGTCAAATTCATTGCTAATCATAAGTATTTATGTATATCGTCGTAATTACACGTTTGTACAATGCAATGTTAGTAGAAATGATTATTCGAACAGCGACATTCTTGTGTGGTTTTCCAAAGAATAACACATGAATTTGACATTAATGCCATTCAGAGCCAGCTACAAACATTTAAAGATATGGTTAGTTAGTCTATTTAACAAATAATCGCTCATATCTCAAAATCTATTAAAAATAGGTATAAGGAATGCTCATATAAAATGATAGGGGATGCTATTTACTTTCTAATTTCGAATTAAAATACAGGGTGTTCTATAAAAAAAATATATAGTTTTCTGCTTTTGAAAATATGTCACTTTGTTCCTCAGTTTTAAACACCTTGTATGTTAGAATGTAAAGTGTGTGTACCGTTTCTTAGAGTTATACCTACATTCATAACATAACAACAATTTGGAGTCTCTGCTTGCAGTATTAACCGAGATATTAATTTCTCAATTATGCAATGATTATGACTAAAAAAAAATAATAACGCCAGTGATTACTTATGCAGCATAGTAGCTGAATAAGAAAGAAAAATTGTCGTTGGAAATTTTTAAGAGAAAGGTATTAAGAAAGATATATGGTGGAAGAAAAGTAAATGCTATTTGGAAAAGACGAACAAATGAAGAACTCAGGGAGTTATACGGGGAACCATCGATAACAAATATAGTGAGAGTAGAAAAGCATCTGGAGAATATTGGAATAAGAGAATGGCACAAAAAAACTCGTGATAGAGAAGAACGAGGAAGATTTGCAATCAAGCCATCTGAAGTTGATATCAAAAAGGTCCCTAGATTTACTCTCGTGAGCTAGCTACACCTATCTGTCATCTGCCTACGCGTCATTTATCATTCTTGCTGTGCTGTTTGAGGCACGTTAAACACAACCAATAAAACAGAAAGATTCAATGGACTTAGTTCAAAAAATGAAACTTGTGCTACGTGTATTTATAATTCACATTTTCTTATCACCTGTTATAACCTAAACTCCGTTTTACGCACGCTCAAATTTACTTATAATTCACTCTAACCATTTTTAAACAAAATCTGTTAGAAATAATTGTATTGATTATTTGTTTCTTAAATAATTACTTAATTTCCTTTTACTTATTTCGTATAGATAGTAAACTTATATGTCAGAGAAAAATGTTCTCTTTTTGTTGGAGATGTCCACGTAAACTAATCTTAGCTTGCTCTATGCTGAGACGATTTTTTTGCTGAAAACCTGTTTTGACATTTACATATATCTATTTTTTATCGGAGAACATATTGGCATATAGAAATAAAAGAAAATGAGTTACAGCAGATTGAAGATGCTTCGTTTTACTCCTGCTCTTCTTGTAATTTAATATTTCTTGTTGAAGGTAGATATCCCATTTAGTATTTCCAAATAAAGATGAAAAAACTCTTTTGTACAAACTTTAAGCAATCTAAGAGTTCGTGAAACACTACACCACTAAAAATTCTTTAAAAAAAGACGAATATCTTGTAACGCATAAATATTGCGCCCGGTATGTTAGGTAAAGATGACCAAAGGGCATTGGAAGCATTTCTAAACCTGAGACTCACGTATATTATATTTTTGTACAAAGAGTTGTTAAATTTACAGTAGACAGACCAATGCCCAGCCAAACATCGATAAGTAAATCGCACGGTACCAGTACTGGACATAAAAAATTACTAGAAGAACTTAAGGAGACATACCTTATGGGAACGCCAAGTAATACCATGCCGGAATATATGGAAAGAAGCTAAGAAAGAGCTTTTCGGTTAGCCTTGTAGGTTTGTTGTTGTTGTTGTTATGAAAGCCGTCAGACATGGAGCCTCCGGAAACATTGCAACCTCTTGACTTTTCGTATTTAATCTCCTAGTACTTTTCTCCATTCAGTTATACCAGTCATCCGAGCATCCTAGTATCTAGTACTAAGCTGTACAGTACTCTATCTGGTTAATCGAAGTAACCTTTGTTGATGTTGTTGGGTTGATCTTCTCTGATTGGTTGGATTCAAATAGTAAACTGGCTAATTGTTATTAATGTTTGGTATACTTGCCTTGAAAGAATATTTGTTCGTTCCGTTGTATTAATATTTGATGGTCTCTTAATAAAAGTCTTTCCATAAATTTGCCTGGGTGTACTATTCCACTGTTCTTTGTGTTTTTTCTTAGACCCAGCTCCTTACCTGCGCTCGTGCTGTGCTTTTAGACACTCCTAGAACACGTTCTGGGCCGATGATTCCTTTATCACTAACTCATCAACTTTTTCGCATCCGGGCACGCACAGTAAAGTGATTTTATTGCTGTCTGTCAGGGTACTTAGCTCCGAATTTACTAGTGTCCTCACTATCGCCTGGCTGCCTGTTACAATATAGATTCATTTATTTTTGTAAGCAATTTGACTGATTTATGTTGCAGAATGCAATATTTTCTTCAGCATTACTAAATCGCAAATGGAAAAGTCTATCAATGAATAAACAGATAACAAATCCAAAGACTTGTGGCAAAAATCACCGATAGGATGAAGACAGGCAAACATGAGCTTAAAATTGCAAACACCTAAATTTACTAAAGATGTAATGACTATGAGTAAGAAACAAGAAGAGAATCATAATGATAGGAGGTCTGTTGACTTCAGGTCATTGTAGACTGAATAAAATTATGTATAATATAGATCTGGCAAATGATGCCACTCGCAGATGCTGCCAAGAGGGGGAAGAAAACTACTTAACTCCTAGTACTGGGCGCAGAGAACCCCACAGCAAATAGTGACATACAAGGCCCTCAAATATTGTAGGTCTAATTAAGAAAATCAAGTTGTAGAGCAGCTAAAAGAGATCACAATAGATCTGAAAAGGTCGCGGTCAAACAGATCCTTATGGTCACTCCAACCCTAAACTAATGTAATCTATTTTTTTTTTTTGATAAACGTAATTCAGCATAGAATGAGAACTTGAAATAATAATACTATCATTCCATTTGAAATAAAAAGCTCGAAAATTACTTTCGTTATAAAGAAACTTCACCGGAAGTTAAGAATATTTCAGCTAAACTAACCTACATTCAGAAGCTTAATGTAAAAACATTTAAACCTTGCGTTTATTTACTTCTCAACGTACCTCTTTTCTTAACTTCTCTTTTTAAATCAGAAATTGAAATTATTATTGCAATAATACTGCTAAATATTTATGCATTTCAAAAAATTTCCTTCATTTCTTCTTACCTGCACCCCACTTGCATAAAATAAATTTGATCGCAGACTGTACAACTAGGTTCGATAAATGAAAATATTCCCACAATACCAAAATGGAATTAATTTATGCGGAGGAAAGACTTATAGAAGTGCCGTTGGTCATATGTCCGTGAACTTGAGAATGCATTTAGCTTTCAGAAAAACCATTTAAGATGTATAATACCGTGTACGCCGTTGTTGTTATACAATAGAGGATGATACTTTATCGACTGTGCGCTTCTCGGGAACGTTATTGTTTAAGTCCGTATTTAAATAACGATTTAATAAATTCAGAAATGATTCGCAAAGCGGCCGCGAAGAGAGACCCAGGCTGCCGAGGTCAAGTTTTCTTCATCCCAATGTTGCGTGGGTTCCCTTCGTATTAACAAGGTAGCCGTTCTTTCAGTCACTGCACTATTAATTTAACGCCTTTGGAAAAATAGCTTGTCAAAGCGTGCTGTATCTGACGCGTCGTAGATGCGAGGGGTGGATCGGCAAGTTATACTGAAAGCTTAGGAAATTCTGGTCAACTATTCATTAATTACTAATTTAATTTATGATTCAATAGATACTACAACTTGTTCTGTTCAATTATATTAATATACCTACATATTTAACTAATTCATTGTTTATTTTAATCGCGATTATCATAACAAAGTTAATCTGCACTGAAATAATAATATGCTGAATCTATTCTGTTGTTTATTAACTTAAATAAAAAGGGACCGCTGAATTCCTCTCTTCTAGCAGAAAGCGAAATAAAGCCATGTCTGTGCAAAAGATTGACACATGGTGTACCACGTTCTAGGTAAATCCCATCCATTTTAAAGGATAAAAAATTCAGAAATCTCCTCTGCATACGTTCTAAGGACAGGTTTAAATAAATATAATAAAAGCAACATAGAGAGTCTTTAAGGCATAAATGTTATCAAAATTTCTGCAGGTACGAATGACGAAACTAAGAGACTTAGAAGCCGTTGAACACACAGAAGTTATGCGACTTGAAAAAGTAAGCTTAGAGTCGAATAACACTCCAAGATCCTTCGCCACATCATTTCTAGATATAAGATACTCTTAAGAAGATATAACCGGTCGAGTTGAAGTAGTATATGAAACGACACAGCATTTGTTAGGATTTATCGAGATGTTGTTGAAATTACACCAATCGGTTATTGTATCAATATCTTCTTGCAAATGCAAAGTATTGATTTCGTTCAAGACTTTTGTAAAAATGTTCAAGTCGTCAGCGTATGCTAAAGAATCACAGTGCAGCAAAGCAAAAAGATCATTAACATATACAGTAAATAGTAAGGGCCTCAGATTAGACGCTTGTACGACTACAGAAGAAGTAAGAAGATTATGGAAGAGAAGCCACGTTAAGAAAGAAGAAAGAAGAAGAGATAAACGATAATAAGGTATCACAAAAGTCGAGAGCCCTAAATTTAGAAACCAGTAATGCAAGGTCCAAGGTATCGAAGGCTTTGGTAAAATCAATGTAAACAACATCTATTTGTTCTCAAGCATCTATTGCCTCACTTATAAACTGCGTAATTTGGAGTAAATTCGTCGTAGTAGATCTGCCTTTAACAAATCCGTGCTGATCACCAGCAAGATAAGATTTAGCTTGATGTAGAATATCGTTATATAGTAGATAGTCAAATACTTTAGCAAAATTTAATAAGATGTCAACAGGCCAGTAATTGTTGATGTTATTACATGATCCTTTTTTATAAATAGGAGAAATTCGATTGATTTTACATTTGGTAGGAAAGCAACAAGTTTCAAATTCAAAATATAGGTGAGGGGTATAGAGAAGGAATCAGCACAATTTCGTAGAAGAAAGCTTGGCAGTCCGTCATGACCAATAGTAAAGTCAGCTTTCAAACTCTTTAAGCTGGTTAGAACTTCACATGAAGCATAAGGGCCAATTCTAAGATTAGAGTAAATAGTTGAAAAGGGAAAGGATTTAGTAGGAGCAGGAGGACGAAACACGCTTGAAAACAATTCTGCGAAAGCCTGCACATTCTTCTGCGGGTTAGAAACTTCTCCACCATTGAGGATCACACATCCTGGGATTCTAGAGTTGCCTCTTTTTGGTTTAACAAATTTCCAAAATGCAGAAGGATTGTTAATAATAATGGTCTCAACACTTTGCTGATATTTCTGGTAAGCAGAACGAGTTTCCGATTTAATCAACTTTCGCAGTCGCTTCTATACTCATCATTCATTCATTCAAGTTAGGGTGGGCATTGATGTCCGGGCACTTGAAACTCTATACTGAAAATAATGGTAACCATGGCGATTTTCACGCATCTTTTTAAAATGATATATATTTTAATGCAATTCTTAATATTTTGATTAAACCAGGGTGGAAAATTGCGTTTTGAAGAAACAATTTTTGGAACTGATAAGTCAATTATTTTATATAGTTTATCATAGAAAGCCGAAAGCGCTGTATTGACATCCAAGTATTCACGCATAAATGTCCAATCGGCGGTTGATAAATCCATATACAAATTAAAAAGATTGGCTCTCTTGAAACTGTAGCGGACGCTTTTATTCAACGGAAACTGCATAATAGAATAAGTTTGATGCTAGTCAATTGTAACATCAAGAGCTGAATGATGAAGCTGAAACAAAAAGTTATTTCAGCATGTTTAATAGTATCTAATATTAAGTATTCATGTAAACATTAAGATGATGTGAGTGTAAATAAATATTAAATAAAAATTATAGGGTTTAAATAACATGAATAATTTTAATATTAAGCTGCATTGATTATATTTCAAATAAAATGTGCATTTAATTAATTGCAATGGTCAACTGAATCACTTTCAGTATAGCTGATCTATTACTGTCACCATTAAATGTGTGGCATTTCTACAGAGAGAGAAATGAAATGCTTTTTCTCCCACTAGTTTTCAAAATTTAATTTGGAATATAATAAATATCCAAATTTGATTGGTCGAAATATGAATGTTAAATAATACTAAATTTCGCATTCCAATCATTCATTACCATGCAAGCTATAAACGGTGTTAGAATTTGCTCTGCATTTAGTATCGTGTAAGATAATTGGCCTTACTGTCCGTCATCATCGACACCGCAACCCAAATACCAACCTTGATAGGACGAAGGTCACTTTCAATAAAAACATATGGATTTTCTGTTTACGATAATTTTGGGCATTAATGTAACCAGAGAAATGAAACCAAGCTTCGTAACATCATGTAAATTTTCATTAAACTATTGAGTGTAATTCTGTCTTTCCTCAAAATCTTGGAGACGCAGATGCTGACAAATTGAAATTTTATGGGGATACATATGCAACTTCTTTTTTAGTGCTGCATAAGTAGTTCCATAGGAAATACTTATGAATAAGCGATAATGAAAACACAATATTTTAAAATAATTAAAAAATATATATTTGCTTGAGCAGACAATTTTCGTATAGATTTATTTCGATTAGCATTCATTCTTTACCTAATATCAATATCCTGGTAGTTCCTGCAGGTTTCAATTGGAAATATTAGCGGTTTCCATAAATAGCTGAACCAAGCTATCTCGATACCATTGGAATATGTCTAAGGCAATTTCCACAACTGGAGACTTAGCAACAAATTATTGGAAGCACATGCAGGATATTATCAAGTCTCATCAGTATTTAATGTTCTGTTACGAAAAACAGTATCATGAGGCAAATTTTATTGAACAATAAGCGCAAATAAATGAGATAAATACAATAACGAAGCAAAAATAATAAAATAGCAGGAATGATAAACGGCGCGATGACAGATAACAAACAGAGGTGTAGCAAATTCACTAAAATAAACATGAACTAGTCTAGGGTCACCTTTTTCTAGGAACTTCAGTTACTTTCGATTGATCACGGTGTATTAGCAATTTTTAATTATTATATAATAACGAATTTACCTGTTAATGTTTTCAAACTTTTGTAGAAATTGGTTAAAAATAAGGCAAAGCAAACGAAGAAACTATGGAACTAGTAATAGTAATGGATACTTCCAAAGAACTTTCAGTCTGTTCGTAATTTATTTCTTTTTTCCATATATTTTAATAACTAGTTTAGTAAGTGGTTGTTGTTTAAAACATGTTTAATTCTCTTGTGGATGATGAATTCAGGGGAGATTATTTCACCTATTTCTTCGACTGAAGAGTGATCGTTAATTAGAATACATATCTTTCTTAACTAAGAAGTAAGAAAGATCACCATTCCAACCAACGATTAGGGGAGAACGGGGAAATGTCGGTCATAGGGTAATAACGGTCAGTACAATATCTAACTAATTATTTCAAATAAAGTTGGGATACATATAGCGCCCTTTTTAATTCAGTTGAGCGGTAGACGTTGAGCAGGCATTTTATACTTTTCTGCGGATGCCATGTAAGTAAGTGCTACAGGAGTTTAACGTTTTAAAAGATTGCCTTCTTATATTGTAATTTTCAAATATATTTTTTTGGAAAGTAAGTGGGACAACTTGCTTATCTAGGTATTAGATTTCTTCTTTTTTTTCGCGTGTTTTGTTATATTATTTGTTTAAAACGGTTCCTAGAAAGATTGGGTAATTACGGACAGTTGACCCCCATTACTCCACTTATAATTTCATTCATTTTCAGATGCCAAGAAATTACAAACGGATTACTGAGAAGGCTGTTTGGACTGAGAGGACTTGTCAAATGCATTTGATGAAGTAAAAAATGGAATAAACCAAAGACAAGCGGCAAAAAATCACCACATACCATTTTCTACATTTCAGCAAAGATACAAGTCTTTAACTGAAGGCGATCCAAGTATGGGGAGAAAGCCAGTATTTACTAAACAACAGGAGGCCGATATTGCTTCAAATGTGAAGACTTTAGCGAGTATGTATTATGAAGTGACACCACTTCAGCTGCGAAAATTAATTTATAAATATGCAGAGAGGCTACAGATACAACACAGGTTTAACAGGGGGAGTCGACTTGCTGGTAAAGATTGACAGATCAGTAAGAACCCCAGAGGCAACAAGTTTGAACAGAATTAAAGGATTTAACAAGAGTGAGGTTTCTCTATTTTTTAAAAATCTTGAGAAAGTTATGACAAAATATCCGTTCCCTTCCCATAAAATATACAATATGAATGAAAGTGGTTTTAGTGATGTTCAAGAAACAGGCAAAATTATTGGAATAACAGGGCAAAAGAGAATTGGTGCTGTAACTTCCGGAGAACTATAATTTGTTGCATGAATGCAGCAGGGGAATATATTCCACCATGTTTATTTATGCCCGTAAGAGAATGGCTCCAACACTAGAAGTGTTATTAAATGTTCTTTTTTTTTTATAACTAGACTGTGCCTTATAAATCCCGATTAAGTTTTTTTCCATAAGTAGGTTGTATTTATTTGGTTACATTAGGTAGCTTTTTGACCGCCATTAGCCATATGGGCGACCGTCATTATTCGATGCAAGGGGAAATGATCATCAAACACTGAATTTTACTTTTTCATTTGTCATTTTTACTATCTAGTGATTTTGGAACGCAGCGCATAAACATGTTTAGACAAGACATATATAGATCATTAAAGCACACATATGTTAAAATTGGTTCCAAAAGATGGAATTATGAACAATTTCCCTTAGATGAACGTCATTCCCCTATTCTCCCCTACAGGTAAAGTGGTATAGACTTGCTCAAGTATTCGGTTTTCTCAAACGGAGTACATATTCTAGGAAATATCTATGACCAGTGAGAAATTGCGTCAAGAGGAATTCATTTCACCATATCGTCTTTTCAGCCAAGGCTGGATTTGCGGATTTACTCCACAGTCCAACACTCCCCTTTTTCCGTTTTCCACAACCGCTGTCATATTAGTTTATCTATGTTGTCTCCTTTAACCATAAGCACCACTGGGATATGACTCCTAATACTACCAAAACTGCCTGTTCTGATAGTGTACGATGCACAAATGTTATATACAGCAAACCGAATCAACTCCAAACACTAGATAGATCGTGAATTACCGGCATCGCAAAAATCGGGAGTGGGGACGTAATATCTACCGCTAAGAGTACGTGAATAGGCAGTTATAAAATAGGAGCTGCACAGGGACGCAGATGGGTTACCATTAGGCGAACGTATTCATGCCATTATTTATTACAGCTACTTATTGGTGTATTTTTGCTATAATTAGTTATGTCGTGTATTTTTATTTAAGCACTTGGTTGCCTAGGACTAATATTGTTTTCTCAATTTTTTCCTTTCACTTATTTTATAAGTTCTAATCACAGTTTAGCCAGAGACATTTTCATTACTTGAAACTTATTTTAATTTCCATTTTCGAAACCCTTTTGCTTTTCATTAAAAAGCAATTTCAAACAAACACCAATTATTGTGCTGAGGTTTACTGAAAATAACAAGGGCAATTACTTACAGAAGTAGATATTCAAATATTACTTGAAAAAAAAAAAAAAGACAAATAATTTATTAGTGACTATTTCGAATGTTGGATATTGCCTTACTTTTTTTTTCTAACTAGATAGGTAGACACTACGTAAATTTTGTCAATACGCTCATCCTGAATGAATGCGTTGCGTTGCCCAAATCAGACTACCTCGGTACATTTCGTATCGTGGCTTCAACCAGCATAAGAGCGGCACGCTTCGGGAATATTCGGGTATTCGCATTTAGAGTAGCGCGTACGGTATTCGCATACGGTATATTTATTTGTGCAGAGCATGTGCCTAAATTTCTGTAGAGGATAACCGAATGTATCGCACTCAGAAGTAATTTTCGTTTGCTTGATGTAAACCTCCAATATTGATTATCAGTTAGTTACCACTAATAGATATCACAAAACTAGTGCTTTGCATGTCATGGCTTTTTTATGCAAAGCAGCACTAATATTTCAGAAATTATAGAAATAGAAGTAGGTACTAAACCCTAATACCAATCGATATTGCGCTACAGTAAATTCTGTAATAAAAAATATCATATCCCATTTGAAAAAAAATGGTAACTTAGAGGTATCCATATTGGAAGCAAATAACACCGCCTGTATATGATTTAGTAATAAATGTTACAACACTGAATACCTACATCTTGAACTTGCATTCAGATTAATGACATGTATTAGTAAATTTACACAATTCAAAAGTGCAATTATTTCAAAAGCTTTAGGATAAGCAATCCTAATGCAAACTGGGTAAAGACCACAAATGCTGCAATAAAATCTCCAGGCCGATAAAAATTCTACCATTCCATTTGAAATAAAAAAAAAAATTAAGACCCTGTCTACCATATGTGCTATAAAGCTGAAAACATTATACTTAAATAAATCATTGCACTTCACACTACTCTGCAAATTTCAAAATAAAATTCCTATTGGAACTCAAAAAGGATCTAATGAGCCAGTTTAGTGGAGCACTTTCTATATATCACAGCGTTATAATAAATTTTGGTAAACTTTTATTTATTTTTTCTTTTATGTATAATTTTTCAAATTACCTTGATCGGTATTAAAAATTCTCCATAAATTCAAAACAGGGACTTACAGCATTCTATACCGGGATAGCAAAAGAACAGTTTCTATTGTACTAAGTTTTCGAAACATATGGTTAATAGCGGTTTCGCATATGCCATAAACTGGTATAGTAGTTTCCCTTGCATATATAATTAAAGATTTCGCCAAGTTGCCGACGTTTGTCGTCTATGTGCGCATAGGTAATATAAACAAAAGGTGCAATGACCTGAAGCCAATGAAAACAGCGTTAGGTACCATTATGTTTGATTTAACAAAAGCAAATTTGTTAAGAGTTTTAGTGTTTACCATCGCTTTGATTTTGGCTTGTTTATAATTTTCAATTTCTGCGTATTTATAGCAATCAAATGGAAATGGTTATTAGGAGTAATATAACGCTGAAGTGAAAATATACAAAATATAATAAGGCATATAAAAAGTAATCGTGACAATTGTTTGACAAAATGCTAAAAAGCATGTCTCTAATCATTTAATGCGAATAAGGTCATCCTTAACACTTTGTTTTACCCTCTTCCGAAGTTCAATTTTTGATTGTTGTTGTGGATGAGCCAGGCACGTGCAGCAGCTGTCTAGGAGCTTATCACCTTCTTGCTATGCTCTCACAGTCATAAAGTAGAACCTTGGCGAGTATGTTGCAACAGTACACTTTGCTTTCTTTGAATCACGTATGAGGTAGTGTCTTCCTTGCTAGGGTTTCACCACTATAACGAAGCTATTAGAAATTTTCAAATTGCAGAAGCGGGCAGTACGCGTGGTTGGTGGAGTGAATGGCAGCGCCTACTGTCGGATCTTGTTTGTTTCACATAACATTCTTACTTTATATTCTTTGATTATCTATGAGTCATTGAGTATGAACATATAAATAGGCATGCTTATCGGTTGGACATTCATTCTAATAATACTCATACCTGCAATAATATTAATCTTCCAAAAACAGAGAAATTCTCTTAACTTGCTTCTTCTATAGGAGAGTGTCCCCATTTAAAGGCATTTCGTCGTAAACTGAAGGCTGTATTGTTGCAACAAACATTCTACTCATTTAATAAATTTTGAATCATTCCCTCGTTGTGAACGTATATTTGTGAAGTACATTTGTGAACGTGTATTTTTTGTGTATGCTTTTGCATTTGATTCACAATTAAGTATATTTTATTTAATTGAAATAATTATTGATATTATTAGTAAATATTTCTTAATCACTACCATTTTAAATCTCAGACAACATTATGTTTAATGACAATATACAATAAACAGAATTTTATATAAACGTAAAATTTATAATTTTTGTGGGAGATATACATCAAGTATCTGTTTGAAAATATGCACTTGCAGCATATTTTACTACAAATAGTGCAACAGTAACTATCAACCAATGCAGTTTTTCATACAAAATTGTTGCAATAATTAATAGAACTTTTTTTTCTGTGTAATCATTACGTTACATGTGCCATTACTAATAGCAGTAGTAGCAGCGTTTTAAAATATTTAAAAATGTTCCACTTTCTCCGAAAATACACCTATTTCACCTTAGCTGAAATTTAAACAAAAATAGTGGCGTGTCTTTATAATCGTATCTGTTGATAAAAATGAATCACAGTAGTTGTTTTCATCTTAAATTGTCCCGAAAATACGGTAGGCACCTATAAATTCATCTTCATTGTAATATGTCGACCTGTTATTTGCAATTTTTTTTTTTTGGGACTTGATTAATGGAGGTAATTAAAGTAATTAATTCGATGTTCGGTGTGACTGCCTTAACTAAATATACCTCCTCCATAACCACAATAAGACTAGAGCGGGGTACCCTAATGTACGAAAGAGAAGAAAGATCATTTGCTATGACTAACCATAAATAATAAAATTCTTTCACAGAGATTGCATCTCCAACACCCGCTATGTAACACGATAGCACTGCACGGTTTTAACCAATGGCATCGGACTTCATCTACGGCTTAGCAATATATAAAGTCTAGAGAATATCATTCTTTCATATTACACGTATACAAGCACACAGCACCAGCTTCGATACACATACACCACATTCGAAACAAATACAGACGCACACATATACAGATAGTTCGAACAAGTATATGAACGTAAGTATTGGTGTGTGGCGTTGCATTGCCTTCCACTTACGAGAGATGGTAAGGGACGACCACTTCCACTGTAACGCACAAGAACTGCAGGATACTACGGATAGGCCGTGGCGAGCGATGCCTGCTGCGTCCAAGATATTATTAATATTCTGACGAGTCACCGAGCTATTCAAGAGGTCGCCGTAATACATATAGAATAGAATTCAGACTCTCTGAGTATTTCTTTACCTATTTGACTTCATTTTGTCGAACACAATCGAACCGGCCATGAATGTTTTCAGTATTGATTCCTTTTGTCTCCTCTGAAATGTAATACGTCCATTCTCTTAAGATTTTTTTTTTTAATTCGGCGTTCTTGTTATTTCAGGTATTGTTGTACGCTTAGATAATAAAAATGAATCTGAAGTATCATTATGTATAAGAATTCCATATTTAAGTACTTGTCATATAATACAATTGCTTTGTAAAATTCCAAGTTTTATTTCGTTTCCCGTAAAAAAAAAATACTTTTCATATAACAAATTATATGGTTTACACACGTAAGTTCGTAAATCTAGAGTAGCTATTCTTAATTCCATTTATTTCAATAGTACTGTTAAAATATAATTATTTTAGTACAGACCTCCATAAACGCAATGTATACTATGTTACCCTTTCCCTAAAAGACCTGCCAACAATATCCCATTCAACAAGATTTGGAGCTTCCTTAAGGACCTAGCCTTTTTGGATGGATTAACGTAACATTCGCTTTGCAAGAGACCTTAGCGACCGCAATGGACGATACGATTAATCGACCCAAGTGGATGCTTTCCCTCCTAATAAAAATGCCAATGTAATTAAACTCTTTAACTGACAGTTAGCATTAACTCCACACTTTTAACCGTGCATCGATAAATGTTGCCTTCGTTAGCTACTTGAGTGCTACCTTCAGATACCTATAAAACGTTTATTCGCTGCTTAGGATGAATTTGAGCGTATAATGAAAAATAGGTTATAACAGACAAATTTTATTTTATGAACCATTTCTCTTAAATCTCGTCCAGGTCTGCAAAAATATGCGTTAAGTCAAACCGAAAACGTTTGGGGCTTAAAATTTACTTTTGGCAGGTCCACATTTGATTCGATTGAACGCCGTCAAGTGTACCTAGTAGCACTACGACATACATTTTGCAAATGTAAAATATAATAGTATATTCAAAACCAAGGGAGGAAAGTGCTCTATTGCAGGCCGCGAGCAAATATTACAAACCGAGCCGAAGGCGAGGTTTGTAATTGTAATTGCCCAAGAATGTCCCATGAAGTGTTAAATCCTTAGATTATTTTTACCTTTCTCTTTTGGGTTCTTTACTAATTTACTACTTGCTAATGTAATCAAATGTAAGTTTATTTAATACCCAATTAGACATATTCTTTAATGATAAAAATTTTTGACCTCTGATCTGACGTGAGTAATTAATTTTAAAGCCTCCTTTTATCTTTTATATATTTGTTTTGCTTCTAATTTAGATGGCCCTGAAGATGGCGTTGCAGTCGAAATATGTAAGCCAATATATCTGTAACACTGATTAAGTTTTAAACTTGTTTATTTTTTATAATTATTTCGTTTCCCGCAAAAATAAAACACTTTTTATATAACAAATTTGATGGTTTACACACGTAAGGTCGTAAATCTGGAGTAGCTATTTTTAATTCCATTTGTTCCAATGGTACTGTTAAACTATATTTGCTTTAATACAGACCTCCATAAAGGAAATGTATGCCATGTTAGTTTTAGGTGGTTTAGCTAGTATAGTAAGAGATAGCATTCACATGGTTCGATTAATCGTCCTGTCCAATGCGACCACTATGACCTATTGTAGAGCGAATGTTGTCTTAAAGTTCATCAACCAAGTTCAGACGTTGAATTTAGGGCGACCTGCAAAGACAGAGACAATTACCTTGACACTTTTACGGCCAAGTTGAAGCAGTTCCTTGGCTTTGACACTATTAGTTGAGATATGCTCTTCCGCATGCACCAAAACAGGACAATTGTTCCAATATTAGAGTAATTTATGACTTGCCAGTAATTTGATTTGCTCTTTAATTACTGCAGGTGCTACGTAAATGAAGTTGCTCCGCAGCACTCTTTTTCGCAAAAGTGTCTGCTTCTTCATTTCTGAGAATGAATGTGTGCCCAGGTACTACATTAGAGATAGATTATTAGCTATGTATTTAGAGTATGTTGTATGTTTGCAGCTCCCACATCAATTTCGATTTGTAGCCTCTAGTGTTTTCAGCACCGCATGGTTGTCATTGCATTTTTTTTATTGATTTCTGTTGTCAAAATCTCTCTAGCACACATCTCATTGCGATGCATAGATTTCAGCCTAAAAGATCGTTGTGTGTTGTTTAAGGTTGTAATACCTTCTTACTCTTGGACTACGATAAAATATTCCTGCGCTCACATCCTGCTCGGTTTTAGAACCATTCTTAAACTAGCAGGCGTCTGCGTCTTTCGTTGCATCTCCATTCCTCTCTGCTTGGAAAAGGGGTGGTGAAGTATGGATCAGGCGCTTAAGGTGGCTCAATATCTTACTGAATGAAATTGTTTTCAAGTCCCCTAGGGAAGGGTCAGCCTTTCCGAAGATTATATACCTGATTCTTGTAGCAGAAGGACACTGGCAGAAAATATGCTCAACTGTCTCCTCATGTTCTAAACACAGTCGACATTCAATCTCATCATAGAGCCCGATTTTGTGTATGTGCTTTCTGGGTTTACAGTAACCTGTAAAAACATCAACAATAATCAGCCTTGACATTTTTACGGTCAAGTTCTAGCAGTTTCTTGGTTCTGGCATGACTTGGTAAAATACAATCCTTCGCATGCGCCAAACCAGGACAGTTGTTCCAGCATTGGAACACTTTTTGATTTGCCCAGAATTTGATTTGCTGGTTAGCTACCGTAGGTGCTATGCCAATGGCAGGTTCTGATCCCTGAACTTGCTCTGCAGCACTTTTTGGGCAAGGATGTCTACTTCCTCAGTTCAGAGAATGAGCGAGTGTCCAGGTTCCCAGATTAGGGATAGATTATTATTATATATACACATTGGGAATGGCTAAAAATCCATCCCCAATATGTTTAGAATATGTTTACAGCTTCAGATCATTTTGAATTACATTTAAGCGTCTCTAGTGCTTTCAACACCGCCTGACTGTCGCTGAAATTTTTATTGATTTGTGCTTGTAGCTTTTTTCCCATAATCTCTCTCGCACATATCTTAATGGCATAAATTTTAGCCTGAAAGATCATTATATGATGTCTAAGGTTGTAATATCTTCTGACGTGTTCGAGCGGCCCATAAAGCAGCATGCGCCTGCTTCCGTCAATCTTTTGGTATGCTAATCGTAATACCATGGTATAAATCTACGTTGCTGAGACCTCAACAAGCTCCTGATAACTTAAGCAAAACGTGTCGAAGTCACGGTGTGATAACTTCCTCATTTTCAAATTATCAAGAAAGAAAGAGGAGGTTGTATTGAAGCGACACGTGAAAAGTGTTCCGATCTAATTGATCCAAAATAAATTGAACAACTCGATTAATTTATATAACAGGTATGGTTCTTTCAAATATTTTTGGGTGTTAAGAAACGCGTTTTTGGCTTTCTGGCTTCTAAAGTTTGCCAGTATCTGCATAATGAGTGTAAATGCTTGAAGCAACGGAATATTTATTAATTTAAGCTGTACCACAGAAATATCATAATAAAGAAATGTAGAAACGATATCCAGCAAAGTGTTGTTACATTTTGATCAAAATCTCTATTTTATTAAGTTTGAGATACCTATTAAAGAAATAGAAGAATATAGACAACTAGGATAATGTTGTTAGTCGAAATTGTTAAATTCATAAACTCTTTATATAATTATCTTAGGATTTCTTCTGTAACTATTTCCTCCATTTCCGTCAATTTTCTTCCATTTCTTGTCACTATTTTCAGCTCCCCCAGTCTTTTGCCTTCTCTTAGAATTTCCTATATTTGGTGTATTCCTTTTCTCTTTTGATCTTCCTCTTGGCGTTTAGTTATATACATATCTCGTTTTAATTACCTTTTTTGTGGCTCTGCCGATCTTCATCCTCATCACATGTCCGTATCGTTGCAATTGCTTCCTTTTAATTTTTCAATGATCGATTCTGCTACCTTTCTTAGATTCCAATTAGCTATAATCCAATTATGGGCTTCGAATATTGCGTTTGTTTTTTTTTATTTCTCTAGCAATTTTTTGTCTTCCAATTTGTACTCTAGTCAATATAATTATAGAAAATAATAAATTTAAATGTATTTGCCACCTTTTTCTATTCATTTAACCTTATAAACATTGTTGAATCTGGGTGAATGAACTAAACTGAGCTTAATGTTATTTCTTCGTTGTAGATAGAAAGTATAAATTTTATCATAAATGTTTATTACATATTTCACTTTGTTGTTAACTGAAAATAGTTATTGCTCAGACTTTTCGTATTACTAACCCAGAAATAATCATGTATCATAAACACCTGCTGTATCTATCGCAGTTGGTTTCATTTCGATAGTACGTACATTCCGCGGCTATCTCGGTAATTTTAATATGCGTCACGTGTGGGATTTTACTATGAAATAAGTGTTTAGAATAGTTCGTTTAATCTTTACTGCCAATAACGGTTTTATTGCTTCGGTAGAAGGAAACAATACCCGGCGGGGAATCGGTACTGCGGACTCGAGAAGTCGGCATTGTTCGTAAAAATAATTCGCATTCTAATGGGTACTCATTTTAAAAGCGGACACCGAACGACCCATTAGCTCATAGTTAGCGAATTCGCTTTGCTAATTTGGTACCTTAAATGGAAAACGTAGACAGTTCTGGTGAGACACATTCCTTTCGTTAATGTGGTCAGTGTTAGATGTCACCGCTGGCCACAAATAGCGATCGACTATGAAATTCAATTCCCCCGGCATCGAATATCATTCTCTCAACTCGGTGAACACAAAAAAAAGACGACCCATAAGACTTATGAATGACTGTAATTAACAGGTATCACGTTTTATAAAGTACACCCTTCGTGTACAGTGGCAGAACAAGTTCAGATCGAAATATTCGAATTGCATTCTAGACGTTATTTGTAGAAAATACAGAGATGTACTTGAACAGGTTTTATAAAGATACTTTTAACACCATTACCTTCATTTACTTATTATTTTAGTGACACCTAGTCGATATCTATGAATATTCGTTATATAATTTTATACAACTATTTGGTTAGCTGTTATTTGTTTTTATACGAAATGAGAGAAAATCTAAAAACTGATTTTGAAATGTAGATTTTTAAGATTTTTATTTTCAAATGACATAATACGAAGTATATGTTATAGAATAGTGAGATGAGTGGAATCTCACACCTTCGCTGTGGTAATTTTCCTTGCGTGTAAATTTTTATGTGCAAGGTACTCTCGCTCACCACAGAATTCTATTATCAGTTACAACTCTAAAATTCAATGTAAGGATCTTTAGCCACAACACTCACCGTACTAAAACTGGCAATTTTGTGGTTCTTGGTCTACGAATTTTTACATAAGAAATCATATTCATGCAAATTAAAATTGACGTACATTGACTACAAAACAAACTAGCCTTATATTTAAATCATCAACACTCTCAAGGTGTAACTCAAATTATATTTTAAAAAAATGTAGTTACTTTACAGCGCAAAGTTCATGTTAAAACTTTACCCATTGTAGTAGCTTGAACCTATAGTGGTGTGCATTAGAAAATAATCACCACTCATTCTCAATATTAAGATTATATGTACATTAGCATTCATTTCAAGGAAAACGTTTTACTTACGTAGTAAATATATTTGTTTTATAATATACCAACGCAAAACATTTACATAATAACTAGCTAATTGTTAATATTTAGTGTACCCACCCTTCGCTTGAATAACGCTATTCATTCTATTCGGTACACTATTTATTAGATTATTAATAAATTCACATGAAATGTTATTCCACTCTTGCAAAATAGTGAAGTTTGGTTTACATTTATAGGAGATCTCCTACATTTTGGCTGTCCAAGAAATCTCACACCTGTTCAATGATGTTCAAGTCCGAACTTTGAAGTAGTGTATTATTCACTTGCAGATGCCTTCCACTTCTAATTCAGTAAAGCAGCGCACAGAATGAACGCGAGAATGAACGCGCTCCAGACGCGAACGCAACGCCAAGAAATGTCAAATCTGTCTTCTATAACGGCAGCGCACAGAAGGAACGCTTAGAAGTTGCTGAACTTTCTACTTTTACGCGCTTAACGCTCTGAATGTCACTTTTTACTGTAGCTGTCATATAAACTAAAAATATTTGACAGATATATTTATATACCACGACCTGCTTGAAAACTTAGACAGTTTACTTTATACGGGCTGTCGAATCATTCAAATTTACATTGAATTGAATGTTACACCAGATTCCGGTAAGTAGCGACATCTGCATGACGTTTGAGGACATAAGAACTACTTTATTGACACGCCAAAATGATAGTAATGGAGGACACAGCTGATTACAACCTGGTTTATATCAAAACTAAATAGTACAAAACTATTAACATAATAATTATACAACTGAAATAACTAATAAGATGTGAAATACAACTTTATAAACTGTAATAAGTCGGTTTTTAACGAAGCAAACAGGTTCTTTAGAATAATTTTGATGTTTTAACTTTGATACTTGTCAGTTTGGTTCAGCTAACCGACAGTCAAAATCTATAGGTTTTCTTATGGAATGTTTTGTTAATTCAGCTTCTAATAATCTTAAGAACACATCATATAACCAGGACTCATTCTTGTATGTTTGAAGAACTGTTTGGGATCCATTTCCTTCACTCTTAGATAAATCGTTGAAAAATATTCAGCAAATTTAAATTTGAGGACCTAACCCACCATCGTTTTCCTGCATGTTTACCTTTATCGTTCTGATTTAGAACCGTCAAGTATAATTAGTACAACATATAAAATGATAAAAATAATTGAAAATCATCCATAATGACCAGAAAATTATGTTAAAGTGATAACCCAATTTGTCAAATACCGAAGATGCGTGTAAACACTGTCAAACAAACCGCTGTCGTTAGTGGCAGAGAGGTTAGATTCATGGCGTTGTTCGCGCCTAATGTGGGCGGCTGTCCGACATTTGACATTTCTTGGCGTTGCGTTCGTGTGGTTCGCGTCTGGAACGCGTTCAAGCGCCGTTTAAGATAACGTCTTATAATCCGAGTGGTGTGCTTTAGATCGTTAGGTTGGTGCAAGGTACAATTTTCGCCATTAAGGTAACTTCCTGTGGGTCCTGCATGTTCCTGCAAAATTTGCAGGCATCGTTCCGCATATAAACGGCCCTCACTGTGGATTGTATAGAAGGTGGATTGTATGGAAGGTGGATTGTATGATGCGCCGTCACGTCTTTTCAAATACTGTCGCCTCTTATTCCCGAGCATTTTCAATTTCAATTTATCCGTCCACATCACATACGGCAGATCTCCTAGAAATGTAAACCAATTATCCATTGTTCTACAAGAGAAGTGGAATAACATTCCATGTGAATTTATTGATAATTTAATAAATAATATACAATAGCTTTATTCAAGCGAAGGGTGGGTACACTAAACAGTAAATATTACAATTAGTTAGTTATTATGTAAACTGTCGTTATGTTTTGTATTGGTATATTATAAAATAAACATATTCACCACATAATTCACCATCTTTGAAATTAATGCTAAAAAAATTAATTAAAATATAAATATAGCCTTTTGAAGACGAGTAGTGAATACTTTCATATGCCTACCACTATATGCCCAGACTTTTAACTATAAAGTATCATTGGGTTTTCAAATAATTCTATTGGGCAGTTGTTTTCTTCTTCATCTAACACTTATCGTGATGATAATCTATTGCATATTATAAACTATGGTTACTTACTATATGATTTCATGTTATTTTGACACTAATTATTTCCGTTATTATTACAGATTACTGCTGCGAATCGAAACCGGTTTTATATGAAACTAGTTTTGGATGTGACGATTAATCGCTTTCAAAACAGAAACCGCAAGCGGTTTTTAAAATTTGTTTCGAAACGGTTAAACAATTTTTCATTGCGACATATAGTGATTTTAATATTCAAATACCTAACTTTGAGAGGGAAAGATAATGAATTTAATGAATATTATACCGTTCTCAGATATAATCATGAAAAGCATCTGTATTAAAAGAATAATATTAACAACATTTGGCAGTTATTGCGCATTAATTATATTTGTGTATTTAAAGTACATACCCACTTTAAAAATGCAGGCGTTAATAACTATTATCTCTGAAAACGACGAAATGTCCATTAAATATTTTACGACTTTACAATTATACCTCTCAAAATTACATAGCAAGTATGTATAGATTTTACAAACAGAGTTTAAAAATCGATTTTTAGTGAAAACCGATTAGCCGATTTTAGTGAAACCGCTTTAAGGAAAGATCGGTTAACCGGTTTTTGATATCTGGCGAGTAATGTTTTTCAAAATATTCATCTCTAAACTTAATACATTTATGTATATAATTGAACCAATTTTCAAAACATAAATTCCAGTCTTCTCGAGTCACTTCGGAAGCAAGGTTGTTAAAATATTCCAGCGCTTCTTCGGACGTTCAAAATCTTATGCCATGCATCTATCTCTTAAACGAAGGAAATGCGAGAAATTGCAAGATACCAAGTCAGGGCCAAGACAAAGGTTGGTTCTCGGACATATTTGTAAAATTAATTGCAAATAAGAAACAGCCCTCTTCAGGGCTACCTTGCTGATTCTACAAACGATGGAAATAGCCCAAACAACTCAAGTATTCATCCACCGTCAACGATCTCTCGTCATGAGTTAATAATAAAAATATAAAATAGTAGCCTTGCAATTATGTGAATACTGCTTTATGTAAAACGCTGAAATATGTGAACAACTAAAAATATAACTAGTTCACAGAATTGCGAATCTACTGCAAATCGGCATTCGCCAAGGCGTAAGCAAAAGCCATGGCAAAAACCGTACTCTGAAAGCAGGATCTGGCAAGAAGTCCCCAGATCTTCTTACTGATAGCCGACAAATTATTATTATTCTTCTGAGTTTTGAACAAGCAATTTTCACGCCCCCTCAATTCTGACAGACATGCCCTCATCAGGTAGCTGCTCCCTTTTTCGTACATCATGAATTTGAAGTTGAAGCAGGATGGAAGTAATGATCTAAAAATAAACAAATACTTAACAATAACTTAATACTAAATATTTTAACCAATAGTAATTAAATTAAAGATTTATATTTTAAATATTTATTTATATACTCCAACCATGCTGAAAACTAAATTTGGATTACCTCCCTTACTTCCAAGTAATCATGCAGAATCTTTTTAATTGCAGTTACACCAATGCCCAAATGGCTTTTAATATTTTTTTAGGTAATTCAATTGTTTCCTTCAATCATTGTTCTAATGGCAGCTATGTTTTCATAGAAACTGCAGAAACTGGTCTTCCTTCTCTTAAGTGGTCGCTGAGTGCATCCCCTGTCGAACTTTCGAAATTCGTTGTACCAACTGTAAACAGTCCTTTGAGAAGACGCTTCATCACCAAATCACCAAGCCGTTCTACGCGTTGCTTCGGAGATAACGAGCTTTTAGAATCATAATGAATCATGGCTCCAAAATGTTCTCCTTAAATGCATTTTTCACACACTTCACTTACTTTGGCAACACACTGAAAAGTAGCTGCTGCAGTCATCAGTTGCAGAAATCAAATTTGAAATGCCAAACTACAAAACAATAGACAATTGTTTGACAGCTCGTTTGATACCCTACGGCCACTTGATCTACCAGTTTATAGAAATTATCGGTGTTATCCTCAATATACGTACAGTGTGGAGTCTTCCAAAAGAAGGTACTTGGGTCATTTTTTTATAATTTAAGTTAAAGCGGAAACATCTTTGAAAACCATTATTTCATAAGTAGATGGCTTATTGCAAAGCTTTTCAATTAGACAAGATTTGACACCAAGATGAAATATCACCGTATAATGTTTAAACGGTTTGAAGACAGTTAATGAGAAATTGATTCTACTTGGACTGCCAGGACTATTCAATGGCCAGCCAATACTCCCGACTTAACGTCACTAGGTTGTTTCTTATGAGGCTTCTGACAAGAAAAAAATATTTCGATTTATATGCAAATATTAACTACTACTTAAATTTTGGAAGAAATAAATAAGCTAAAGGAAAGAAATAATAATTAATTGTATTTCTAATGTCATGCAAAACTTAAGGAGAGTATATTAGTTACCTAGAAATAATAATGCAGGTCACTTTGTGCAGTTCCTTGAAATTTAAATTACGTGAGGACAAGTTTTTAATCTATTGAATGGTTTTACATCCAATTTTCAGATACTAGTTTACGTTGTTACGCTTTTAGTCTGTATGACTTGCTAATTATCTAAAATAATCTGACATAATTAATTCTGAATTAAAAGACGAAAAGATGCAAAAATAAAAGCAATATCAGAGGGTGCTCCATTGAAAAATGCAAACATATATTTTGTCGAAAGCGCCCTCTACATACACATCCTGATAGTTATCATATTTATAATCGATGGGAGTAACACACTACAGTTTCTATTTGAAATATTTTTTGTATCTGCAATACTGACGAAAATTGGTAGTGATCAAAGTAAACTGAAAAACCTTCTTGCTCTTCTTGAGGCCAGTGATTTGCTTAGAGACAACAACTGCGAGAAACGAACAACTGGTAGTATTATAACTATGTTTATCATTATATGTCATTGCCATGATTACGGTCTCTATCTAAACAATACATGCTAACAAACTAGAAATCTCTTGCTTTACTTACAAAGTTTTAAAACTATCAATCGAATTAATTAATTAAGCTGTAAATAAGCCAAACAGATTGTTTGTGATTATCATGGCACATATAGACGTTATTATCACGGATTTATGCGCCAAATGAGTTCAAAATCTGCCCGTCAGCCCTTAACTTACAAAAAATAACACCGGAGAAGAGGGTTAGTTTAGAAGGTTGTACCTATTCAAAATTTTCTAATGATTATCATTTTGTAACGTCAGAAAGCTGGAGATATTGGTAACGGGGAGAATTCCATTTAAAGTAAGTATGCTTTTTTTAACTTTTTAATGAAAACATTAGTGTGCGAAACATAGACATTAAATTTATTATTTTTCTAAAAAACCGTTAGATATTAAACTCAAATATATATCTTCATATATGCAATAATCCACTTAGGGTGCAATAGTAAGGGTTTTTAAGAGATCAGCTGAAACATTCCAAGTAATGCCAGACAATATTTTATTTTTAATAATTATTTTTTCTATAGGAAGAGAAAGCTAAGAGGAAAACAAAAGATGGAGGAACAAGGAGTAGAAGAACACTGGATAAGGTTTAAAGAGTCTATACTAGAAGCATGCAAAGAAAGCTGTGGAGTAACGAAAGTAGAAAATACAAACTTGAAGAAGACGGAGTGGTGGTACGAAGAAATACAAGGACTAATTAAAGAGAAAAAATATATATGGAAAAAATACTCAAGTACTAAAAAATCGGAAGATTATAATATATATAAAGAAAACAGAAAGAAAGTGAAAAATGCGGTAAAAATAGCGAAGAAGGATGCATGGATAAAATTCGGGGAAAAAATTTTAGAGAAAACCAGAAATTGTTTTATGGAACATTGAAATAGTTAAGAAACAAAAAAGAATATACAATGATGAACGTAAAAGATAAACGGGGAAACATAATAACGAATGAAGACAAAATAATGGAAAGATGGAGAGAATATTTCCAAGAGTTGACCAAAAATGACAGAGGCATATCAAATGAAAACACAAGTATGGAAATGGAACCAGAAATAAGAGAGATATCTGATATCTGATATCTGAATATCTCTGATAACGCAGGCGTAAATGAAAATAGGAAAAGCACCGGGAGTAGATAACATTACAGCGCAGATGATCAAATATTTAGAATGCGAAGGAATCGAAGAACTCAAAAAATAATGAACCTCGCAATTAGATCAAAAAGAATGCCAAAAAATTGGAACACGGGAATAATCTTGCCCATTTTTAAAAACGGCGATAAAAGGGAATGTAAAAACCATAGGGGAATAACGCTATCAAGTATACCGGGAAAGATATTAGCAAGAGTAAAGGACGCACGAATTCGAGAAATTGTGGAAGACACGATTGAAGATACGCAATAAGACAAAGAGTATGATAGTGGCAAAAGAGAAAACAAAACATAACATTAAAATAAACAGACAAATAATTGAACAGGTCAACGAATACAAGTACCTCGGGACGATAATTGTAGCCAATGGAAAGATAGACAAAGAAATAGGTGAAAGGATGAAGAAGGGTGGAAAAATATATAATACGATGAAAAAGACATTCCCTATGAAAAGAAGAGGTGCAAAAGAACGTTAAAGTCACGTAATAATTAAAATAGTAAGGCCCATGCTGACGCACAGCTGCGAATTCCTGGACGCTAACCGAAAAACATAAATCGAGAATTAATGCCATGAATATGAGATTCCTAAGAAAAGTAGAAAATAAAACGAGAAGAGATAGAATCAGGAATGAGAAAATAAGGGAAGAATTGGGAATGATACCAATATGAATGAAAATAGAAGAAGGATAGCTAAGATGGTATGGACATATTTTTCGAATGTCAGAAGAATGAATAACTAAGAAAATTTATGAAACTAAAATATCTGGGAAATATACAAGAGGAAGATCAAGAAGAACATGGAGCGAGGAGATAAGGGAAGCATTGACTGAGAGAGGAATGAATTGGCATGAGGCAACAGAAATGACAGAAGACCGGAAAAAGTGGAGAGAGAACATAAGGGAAAGAAATTGACTTCAGCTTCAGAATGACCTTTCACCTAACGGTAGAAAGTTTTTAAAGGAATAAAAAAAAAATTCTATAGGTGCCAAGAAATCACATGTATTGCCTCGTGTGTATCCTAACGTATAGGTCTAACAGATCAAAAGGATGGATACAACATACAAACTGTCGACTGTGGGCGCATAAATATTTTATTTCACCAGAAATATTCTGCATCCGCCAAAATTGGGAATCAAACTGATTTGTTTTCTGTATCTCTTTTTCAGTCATACCCACATTCATCCCTCATCTTATCTTAATGAACCAATTATTCCTTATTTAATTGGAATAAGTTTATTCACAATTAGATTTTTTTTTCTGTTTTAAAATCCATGCAGTTTAATATACTTACAATTAGTGACATTAAGTGTTACATCTCGAAGCAATAATTTGTTCAACTTGATTTTTTTGGCATTAGAATGACTATATTTAAAGCAAGCTATGGTAAGAATGCGAACTCTTTATCTATGATATTCTTTTGCGAAAAAAAATATATATGTTTGTTTTCTGTGAAGAAACCTGTTTATGAGAGTTGATTAGTACAGAAATGTTTAGTTATTGCGCGTTCGTCTACGAGTGTTAAGCGTAAAAAAGATGCCTAGAGTTCGAAGACGTCAAAACTATAACCATGTTAGTGACTTTGACAGGAGTAAAATTGTTACCCATCGAGATGTTGGTTTGTCCTATCTCAAAATTGGCCACCCTGTTAATTGTATTACAATGACGGCAGTGCGTGTGTTTCGTGTGTGGACAGAAGAAGGTAGAGGAACATGAAGAAGACCAACTGATTAACTAAGACGTACCACAAACGTCAAAATAAGCGCTTTAGACAACAAGCTCTACGAGACCGTTTTGCTACTAAGCGTCAAATGGTTGACCAATGGTTTGGAGAAGAAGGTAAACCTGTTACTATGCGTACACTATATCGCCGCATTCGAGCCTTTGAACTTCTTTCATAACCCCCTTCCCCGATTAGTGTTTCCGTTGATTGTGGACCACTGTCTTCAACGTTTGAACTGATGAAGAGAACGGCAGCATTGGGAGGCAGAATGGCATAATATCGTCTTCAGTGATAAATCGCGATTCTGTCTAGGTATGCACGATGGCAGTAGAAGGGTACAACGCCGGTTTTGGGAGATACGTGACATTGAGCTTGCTGTTGAGAGTCATGTACACAGAACTCTTGGAATAATGGTTTGTAGGCCCATTGCGTATGGTAGCCGATCATTTCTTTATTCGTGGCAGTATGACAGCTGCGCGTTGTGTTGATGATGTCCTTATCTAGATAGCCACCCGTCCTATTTTAACAAGACGCACGTATGCCCATATTGTTAGTCGAACTATGAACTTTATCCAAGAAGCAGGCGCTAATGTTTTACTGTGGCCACTTCGTTCGCCGTATTTAAAAACCCCATTGAACATGTGTGGGATATCATGGTGAGGAAACTGTCGACTTTGCACATCCTCCACAAATTCCGGCACAGTTAATCCGCAAAATTCAAGTTGGTGGGGTACGAGGTGCCACAGGCAGATATTGACCATCTCATTTTGTCGATGCCTAGACGTGTACAGGAGTGTACTCAGCTATGGAGTCGCCGAATACAGTATTAATATATTTTTTTTTTTTTTCGTATTACATGTTAATGAAATTGCTTGCAAATGTTATCGTTTATTTTTTTATGTAAAACCCTCACATTGCCAAAAAATCAAGATGAACCTTCCTTCTTTATGTAACACTTCTAATGCCACTGAATATATCTTCAACCAGGAAAATTTCCCGTAGTTTTTGATTCACCCTAACCTTAAAATCAATGACAAGCGAAGCAATTTTGTGTAACAGCTTACTCATATCCCCCTGGGACTCCCTTGAATACCAAGACTAAACATCACCTCGGAAATACCCATCAAAGAAAAAGCGATATTTCGCAAGAAAATTAGTGCAAAATATCTACCTTATACATCCATGAAGTTAGGATATTAATGACTATTACAATTTCTATTCAGAATTTTTAGATGAGTCATTGTTTCCAAGGTAGCAATTATGTATATTTTGTTGTAATATTTTTATACTCAACTACCCAGTTCCAGTTTGCAAAAATTAATTTAGCAGGGCGCACTTACAGTCTTACATATCTACACACTTGTTTTGGTGTAATATTACTGATTTTAAACACGGTAAATACTTTAGCTTTAATAGCATTAATTCAACATTCCTGTCTAATAATATAATTAAATGCATATGCAATCAGTACAACTCTATAGTAAGTAGTATCAATAAATATCATAACCGTTGTTGTAATGAAGTTATTCATCGAACTTTCACTAACATTCTGTTCTTCTCCATCCTACGGCGACATCTAAATAAATTAACAAGCTACTCCTATTTTTGTAACCTCAAAAGCTGATTCGCAACAATAGAGGTAATACATCTGATGGGAGATAAGCGTGACACACATAGCTATATGCATATAAGTACACTGAAGTACCAACGCACATACATTACATATGTTTGTGTGTACATTTTTTAATTCAACGCAAAAGAATGCATGGTGCAATTAAAGTAAACGTCGTTAATTGTTAAGCGACAAGAAAAAGCACGTTCAAAAGGCAATCGCAGTGACGTCTGAAAAACTCACTGTAAGTATCTTGTAAATTGTGAATGGTAAACAGTTTAAAGCATTTATTACGAAGACGTTGTATTATTAAATCAAGAAAAACGGGAAAACGTTATTTGTAATGGATCTACAAATTGCGTTCGACAAAATGTAATATGTTGAAGCGAATGATCGTTGTGCGTGGTTCGTGACAACGCTTTTGTGGAATTATTACATTTCCGTTTGTGACTTTTCCAAATAAATAAGCATCTTCAGTGGGTGTTTAAATGATGAAAATTTTGCGCTTTGAGAAGCATATGCTGTGTAGGCGTGGAGTCATTTTTACAAGCTCCTCGGGAGATAGTAGTAAAATAAAATCCTGCATAAAAGATGCTTATTGCTTAACTATACATCCGCTAAAAAAACTACCTTTCAAACGACTGTGCCACTTACTAACATTGTTTGTATGTGTATACAAAAAGATTTAAAAGTAATATTTGCATTCATATTCTATCATGGTATTCTGTGCTATTTTTGGCATGCTATTTCTTCGAATGGAACAACTGGCCTGTATCTCTGACGCCCATGTAATTAATCAGCGTCTTATGTTTAAATGTTAGAAACCTTCTCCAATCCATAACCTCCTCGATTTCCTGATAACACTTTTTTTTAACAAACTTGAGCGGCTAGTCATACAACCTAGGTGACAACAATTTTTTGAAAGATCTTTTTCGAATCGCCATCTATAAATGAAGATTTTGGTGATTTTCACGATCCCCTGACCAAATTTTTTGTGATTACATTTCATGGGAATATCTCCACTCGAAAAGTTTGTAGATTCTTACACCTACATTAAGAAGCTCGAAAGTACGGATTAACGAAGAAGTTCGTTGTCACTAGAATGGCCATCTTCTTGGAATATTTTCCTTGATTGTCCACTAAATTCTATTCATGTTCTTGGCATTTCTTGCAATAAAGGGAAATAAATACGTCAATTTTCTTAGGACCCATAAATACTACGTTTTGACTGCCTCGCCCTAGGTAATATAAACTTTTCAAAGGCTGAAGTTAGTGTCTGAGCAATCTTTAAATATTCTCGCTTAATCTTTTATGTATACAAGATGCGTATCCGTTCGGTAAAAGTTTCCGTGGTTATAAAAAGCTTAGAATTCTGAATTTTTGGATTCCTGGGTGAGTCAAGTTTCTCTTACATTTTTAAATATTTTCAAGGTCGTACCCGCTTTCTGTTATACCGGAAATCTCTATTAACTTCCTTATTTTAAATGAAACACCCTATATACTATCTCATTTTGAATTCCTGAGAAAATTTTATGATCTGATTTCCTTACATCTATTTTCATTTGTTTTTTAGATATCTTGATTATTTTGAAAATTTTGAAATATGTTCTGAAATTCTGAATGAAATTCTTTTCAATACTGCACCTTTTCGACTGGTGGTAAGCATTGAAACAATTATTATGTCCAAAATTTGACGACCAATTATATCATTTTCAAAGTTAAAAAAGTTCGGTTTTTCAAATGTGACACTGTGAATATTATTAGATGATTCGCCATGCCTTTCTTTATACCTACTTCCAGAGGTTTTCTTGTTATTCTATATTTTCTATCTTCATATGATTTTTGGCAGAAACCGGAACATTAATAAACAACATTTATTTTTCGGCAGAAATTCACTTTAATTAGAACACAACAAAAGACTAACAAAGTTTAGAACGCAAGAGCAAATGAAATACCTAAAAGAATTGGCAAATAATGACAAGAAATAATAAATTAATGTGACCGAAATCCTTACAATAATTGTTTTATATGACTGCCATTGTGGTTCAAACACAGAATAATTCTGTTATAGGTATACTCCTCGCGTAACAGCTCCCCGAAGTTCGTCTGGACTTAGATTCATAAAGGCATTATGAACATGGTTTAATAATTCCACTTTAGTATGTACAGGGCTAGAATACACTAGCTCTTTTATACGGCCCCAGAGATGGAAATTGATGGGCGTCAACTCGGATGATCTGGGTAACTGTTTCTTCTGTCACGTGAAAGAGAACATTTAGGTAATCACTAACAAATCCTGTGAGTATCTCCATCAGATATATAGCACCATTAAAATTTCCATCCTACACTTGATGTGCTACTCTATTGTCCATAATTAAACAGAAAACATTAAAACTAAAGTAGTATTGGTAATTATTGCCCCTTATGACATGTGGACTATATTGTACCCAATAGTGATTATATCGGCGATCTATAATTCCTTGCCTGCTGAGTTTAGATTCATCAATCCACATAATCTTATGAAGAAATCTCGGATCTTTGGCCAATTTTATGCACATGAATTCGCAAAAGTCAACTCCTCTTGTCTTATCACCAAGACCTAATCCGTAATCTCAGAAAAAAAAGATTCATTTTATGTAATCTTAATATTCTGTGGATTAATGCTTTTGAAATGCCCAATTCCAGTGCTGCTGCTGGAGTGCAACTCACTGAATAAGTTTTAAAATAAGCCAAAACATTCACCTCGTTATTCTAGCTTCGGTAATTTCAAGTTGCCCTTACACTTCCAGTTGCCATAAACCGAACTTCCATTCTTGCCAACTTTCCGCAAGTCATTGTTGATAGGTCCGGATATCGTTCGATAAATGATCTGCATGTTCATCTAACAATTCGCCCACATTCACCATGCGTATAAAACAAATTTAACTTGAATTGTGAATACTAATAAAGATAACACCAAGAAGTGGCGGTCGTTAATATTACTGCTGTCTCTTTTTAACTCATTTTACGATACCTTGAAGAATCTTTAATACAATAAAAGCGAAATATTGGAGTGATGTAAAAAACAATTCTATTTTTAATTCCCTTGGTCGTCTTAACCACTATCCGAATTTTGGAATTCTTTAATGAAGATAACATTTGTTTGTTTTAACCTAAAGTATTTGTCTCTAGTCTAACCATAAAAAGGTTACGAAAATGTTTTAACTGCTTTGATTGGATTTAATCTCGTGATACTGTTAAACTGAGTAAATCTAGTTAATTGGACACTTATGGTTTTCTGAGTGTACAAATCTATCTCAAATAGAATAAAGCTCTCCAAATTACGCATGTGTGTGTGTATGTGTATATTGGAAGGGTGATATTACAGTGCAACCTAAAAGATCTATTGTGTCCCCTGTTCTTGTTGTTTTACAGCTGGCCTTTTCAATCCTATTCCTTTCAGAAAGTGTAGGATATCAGAAGACCCCAGGTTAGGTAAGTCTCCCTCTTCGATTTCACGTGCTCCCAGGTGTAACGCCCTTGAGTTGCACAGTGCTACGTAATTTGAGAGGGGATGGATGTCATCCTGTTCCCCAATCTGCTCCAGTCGTTTTGCTCCTTCCTTTGTTCCTTCTTTGTGAAGTACTCTCACTTTGGAAGTAGAAGGCTTCTTATGGAGGTCCTACTCCAATTCCTGTTTATTAGCGGTGTCGTCTCGCTAATGAACGTCCTTCCTCCGTGGTTGATCCCACGAGTAGCTAGGGAAGAAAAGGTCCACCTCCACAGAGCCCCGCATGCAGAGGTAAGCCTAAATACAATGGGTTGCGCCAGGTGTCCCAAGGTTGGACTAGTAGACTGGTCTTCTATCCAGCCACGCATCCCATCAGCCTAGTCCGCCACCTTAGGATTTAGGCTTTTGTTGAGGTTGTCTCCTTTCGGTCCGTGCAGTTAAGCCAAGACCCCCATCCCTTTCAGGACCTGGTTTAACAGTTGGTCTTTCGGTAGCCGAAAGCAACAACTGGCATCGTTGTAGAACCCTGCAAGGCCTTAGCCACGACACGACAGCTTGGGCAAGGGGGGAATGGTTCACGGCAACGGTCTTCATTCATCCTGCTCCGGTTTTAAGCAGAGAGGACGAACTTATAGCCGCCACTAACCATCTCGTCTTGAGCGAACCCTGACAAGATGGCCTTTCCCCTATCCACCACCTCGGGGACGCGCCTGGTAGTTATCCCAACCCACAGGAAATTACGCATAGGATGAGATCAAATATGTGAAGGGTGCGACCATCTTTGACTGATATCATTTATACCACATGTCACGCAGCAACGATTAGGATTTTGAATTGTTTTGCAAAAAGTTAGATGTTTAATGGTTTTGTAGATTAACACTTTGCAACAGGCGGTTACCACAAATGACATCTGAGTTGATCGCGATTGAAAGGAATACGTTAAGAGATTTAATGAGAACAATGACATTCTTTTCTACTTCTGGTGTTGATTGAAAATTCGTCTTTTGCGGGATCCTCTTCTCAGGAAGGCTAAGATTTGTTATTAAATTTCATAGAAATATTAAATAAAATTGCCTCATGTTACTAAATGAAAAGCTCATTAAAATACAAAGCAAAAAAAAGAATAAAATTATGTGATTCTGAATACGAAATAGTAAAGCAAAACTTTTTTTCGCCTCTCAGATTTTTGTTTCTTTTTTTATTTGAAACCAACAAAAATTACTAACGTAGCTATAAGCATTAAATACACCAAAATTCAAGAAAATATACATATATAAAACAACTACTTCTGTCCTGCAAAGCAACGTACAGACCTAATAAAGACAAAGCACAATCAATTTAACATGACAATGCGTAGAAATGGAAATAAAATGCTTTGCGTGTACCTGCCCTAACCATCGATCGTATACCGCAGGGATACATTTACAGCGTTAACATAAAAACTTGAAATATTGAATCGCCAATGAAATATAACTTTTCACGGTAATCGAAATTCAAGTAAAAGTAATCGCGTACAAATATGACATGGTGGTTATCTCGGCTTGCTCCCAACTATACCAGCACCGTTGCTGCCCGTCTGACTGACACTGACAAGTGGAATTAGCAGTTCGCCTTCCTTTTAGAGAGCGCGTCGTATATCTATGGCACATCTTAACTGCGTACACATATATTGGCAAATTAAAATTGTGCGCCTAGTTTTTGCGGGCATGAAGAAGTTTATAACTCGGTAATTGGATATTACGTTCGTGTAAACTTGCAGGTAGAATGCACTTCGGAATGCGCGTTAAACGTATAAACAATATAGTCTGTTAGTTCAGTGCCACTGTCATTTCAGATGTGCATCTGTATATTCTGTATACGTATGTATGTACTTGTATGTAGGTACTTGAATCGACAAAAGAAGTCATAGAAATTGTTTTTTTTTCCCTCTTCTCTGGGATATTTCTGTATTTGGTACCAGTATTTTCAAATGCCGATCGCTCAATGGCATTTCATGCATACAATGCTTTTCTCTTGAAGCAATTTAGAAATACATTAATACAATTACCAACAAACTGAGAGTATTGCCGTGGAAACAGTTGGCTTCAATAATTTTACGTTTTATATAAAAATAATTTCGGAAAACTTAAGAAATATTTGTAATTTGCTTTCACATTAGTAAAGTACTTACTATACCGCAGGCGCCATCAAAACTCCAAACAGCTAGATACGTTGTTATATGCATGAAGCGCACGCTTCTGTTCGTAGTTGATGTGGCTCGTGCAGTATATAGGTACTTACGAAGGTTTACTGCTCTCTACAGTAAAACAATATTATCTGCTGTAATGCCACAAGAGAATACATTAAGTTTCATCTTAAATGTTATATAGTAGGTATATATGTGTAGGTAGTAATTACTTAAATAACTGAAATATGCGGTTTGCTAAAGTAGTTATTCTTCGAAGTATGATTGAACAGACATTAATATCTTGTTAACAGGGACGGCTGATGCATACTTCGTGTGCTATCATATAAATTACGAAAATGTTTCGAACTTATACGAAGAAATTCGATCATTGTCAAAGCCCTCTTGGTGACGTAATGAAAATTTAGTATTGGCAATTAAAAAAATCATTTATATATGTGACAAATGATCAACCTGCTACAGTAAATAAAGTCATATTTCTAACAATTATGGCTAACACACAATAAGATTAGTTGTCCTGATAAATTAACTACTACTACTACTACTATTCCAAATGTTTTACAATATTTGGAGTTAATATTTGCTTTGCTGATGGTATTAGCTACTGTGTACTAATTGCGTGTGTATTTATAACTTGCAGTGGATATTTTGTCTTATTACTTGCTACTTACTCAGATTAGATGCAATAATTAAACTGGAAAGTGTATTAGTAAGGTAATACGTACTAGAAATAAATTATTTATATAAAGGCATGAATTATATAAGTATATACATATATATAAATTGATTAATAGCCGTTTTATTTACTTCAGAAGAACTAATATTTCATCAGCGTCGATTATGTTATAATTTTATAATAGTTAGGTACTAACATTACTGAGGTGTGTAAGATTAATATAAAACTATTACATTAACTAGTATAACATATTTCATTGTTTGTAGGGATATACTTTTATACACGTACAACATATTGGTATAATGTAAAATGTTAGAAAAATGTTAAACATACTCTAAACATAAGGCTACCATCTTTATAAAAATATAAGTCACAACTTAGCATAAAAGATAACTGCAACACAATGCATAACTGTCACCGCAGGTTAATTGTTTCACTTTGTTACTTTGATGAATGAGATATATAAGTAGTAGCATAACATGTCTAAAACAATTAGTCACGTAAGAATTTATAATCCCGGAACCAGACAATATATCTAATATGGGCAAGAAGTGCTACCGATCCCAATCGATTGTATCCGACCACCAACCCTTCAAAATTTTAATAGTTAATTCACTGACTATTATTGCTTAATTAGTTCATTTATATCAATTAATGCTTTACCATAATAAGTAGCACCTCGAATAACCGAGTTTATTAGTTGCAGATATGTCTTATAAATTGAGTTTGAAATATTTAAAGTCTGTTAATGTGTACTAGTACTTGAGACTGTATTACAGTGGTAGATTCCCATAGATAGGTTAATTTGATGCTAAAACTAAAAACGTAAATAAAACTGCTTGTAAAAATTAGATTTGAAAAGTAAGCTGTTTTGTCCTCCTGATAACACACTTAAAGAACAAGTTAGTTTGTTAGTAACAAGCTTAGAGATAAAGAATAATTATTATTATTTTAAATGTAACTAAAAATCTGTTTTCAGACTACAAAAACAAGAAAAATGAAACTTAAGAATATTAATATTAATATTCTTAATATAATATAATAATATATAATTTTCCTAAAGAGAACTTATTTACAGGAAAATAGAGATGCATACATAATAAACTAATTATAAATTAAAATTGAATACTAATCCAATAACAAACATTGTAATGAAATAATTAGATTATATGCATATATCAGCAGACAGTTATAATTAAATGTTTAGGAGTTATGGTACAGTAATATTATAAATGTGCAATGGTTAATTATAAAGACTACCAAATTTTATTAAAATTAGAGCACATTATTATTTTTGTTTTAAATTTGTTCAAGAACTAGATGGAGATACCAAAAAGCAGTTGTTAATTTTGTGCAAGTTCACAGTTAATAGTAATGGTGTAAGAGATTGGAGAGAAGTTTGATACTAATACAAGTTTAGTCTGATCCCATTGAAGGTTGGTCTTACATGCCAATAATTCAACTTACTGCCCAAATGACTAATCGATTACTTTTAACCAGTTACTTGTCTAATCTCCGGATTTGGCAGTTAATAATTGATCCGCTTTATTGAAAGTTAAGCTTATTAATAATGAAATTTTAGTATCATTTGATGTAAACCCACTATTTACTAGCATGCCTGTTGATATCTCCAAATTATTTACAAAAATTCATGAGAATTAATCAAATCGACTCTTACTTGACGAATAGAATATATAATGTGGCATATAACTACTACAATTTAGGATCATTTTGCTCAGTATTCGGGATTCGGCAAGCCCGCATTCAAATGCTCGTCGGTGTAATAGTCTTGAGTTGCACAGTGTTGTGCGTTCTGTGATAATATGGGTAGATATTTTATTATGCTTCTCACAGAAACCATAATTCGCTTTACGTAAAAAGTTTTTCCGAGCTGTTGAGCCGTGGTCCTGTGGAATTACTTCCGTACGTTTCGTTCACTACTGCGATGAACATCTTCAGCGGCGAGGGCGAAGTTTCCTTTGCGATGGCTCGTCGTTAAATGATCCGACGTTCTGAGTGATGTCATTATATATAGACGGTGTCTGTGCAACAGGCGTGATGTACGCTTCCGTTTGGTCTTGGTCAGAGTGCGTTCTGTTTGTGGTATGAGTACGCAACACCGCGTACCAGATCTTGTTTAAACTACGTGCTTCTTCTTTCCGGTTGAAGTTCTTTCCAGGCTTGTAAATATCTCTGGATTCTCGGAATAGCCTTATGTGGTAGTGCGAGGTTGTGGATAGCAATTTTGTGTCATCAAACCGGATGTTATGGTCGGTGTTTTGTAGGGCGTGTTCTGCGATGGCCGACTTCTCAACCTGTCCCAGCCGAGAATTACGCTCGTGCTCCTTAATCCTGGTGTTGATGCTCCGTTTTGTCGTGCCAATGTAAACAGATCCACACGAACATGGTATCTGATATACCGCCGTGGATGACAGACGATCCCTGGGGTCTTTCACGGAGCGTAGAAGGTGCCTTATTTGTCCCGTCGGTTTGAAAGCTGTCTTCACTTGGTGTTTCTTTAGAAGTTTACTAACCCGGTCTGTTAGATTTTTGAAGTAGGGCAAGAAATCGGTACCGTTAACATCTTCCTGTGAGTTGGTAGGAGTCGTTCTTGGATGCAAGGCCCTCTCCACCTCCTTCTTGGAGTAGCCATTCGCTAGTAGGGCGCGATGAGATGGTCGATATCTGCTTACGGCATCTCTTTCCAAACAACTTGAACTTCGTAAATTAATTGTGCCAGAGCCTGTGGAGGATTGTGTAAAGTGGACAGTCTCCTTCCCATGATATCCCACACATGTTCAATGCGGTTTAAATCCGGTGAATGGGGTGGCCACGGTACAACATTAACGTCTGCTTCTTGGAGAAAGTCTATAGTTCGACGAGCAATAAGGGGACGTGCGTTGTCTTTGGTGAAAATAGACGTATGGATGGACCATCTAGATGAGGTAGTAAAGTGGCTTGTAGGACATCATCAATATAACGCGCAGCTGTCATACTTCCTCGAATAAAGAGAAATCGTCATAGGCTACCATAGGCAATAGCCTCCCAAACTATTACTCCAACAGTCCTGTGTACGTGCTTCTCTACAGCAAACCCAATATCACATCGCTCTCCATGTCGGCGTAATACCCTTCTATGGCAATCGTGCATACCTAGACAGAATCGTGATTCATGGCTGAAGATGACATTATGCCCTTCTACCTCCCGATGCTGTCGTTCTCTGCACCAGTTCAAACGTTGACGACTGCGGTCCGCAGTCAAAAGAAGCACTAATCGGTAGGAAAAAAGTCCAAAGGCATGAATGCGGCAATATAGTGTACACATAGTAACAGGTCTATTTTCTTCTCCAAACCATTGGTCAGTGATTTGACGCGTAGTAGCAAAACGGTCTCATAGAGTTAGTTGCCTGAAGAGCCTATCTTGACGCTCTGTAGTCGGTTAACCAGTTGGTCTCCTTGTTGTTCCTCTACCTTCTTCTGTCCGCACATGACACACACGCATTACCGTCATTGCAGTACAATTAACACGGCCGTCAATTTCGCGATAGGACAAACCTTGACGTCTTCGAACTCTAGGCATTTTGTTACGGTTAACAGTCGTAGACGGCCGCGTTATAATTAAACATTTTTGTACTAGTTAGCTCTTAGGTAGGTTTCTTTACAAAAAAAAAAGCTAAGAGATATTTTTTTTGCAAAAAAGATAAAAATTTTACATTCTTACCATACCTCGCTTTAAATATAGTCATTTTGATGCCAAAAAATCAAGTTGAACAAATTATTCCTTCTAATGTCACTGAGTATATATCACCAGCTGAGGTTCATACTGGGGTAAGTTAAATTTATAAATTATAAACTTAATTAACTTGGTGGTTTAAATCCTGAAAACCGATGCTCTGGGGTTATGTCACCTAAATGCAAAATCTGTATTTGTTTGCTTGCCCTTGTAGGAGCTTTGCACATGTATGCGCACATTCAATGTTGTTCTCTTATGATCAAATAAATTGTAATTTAGCCTTATCCTTTTTCGAATAGAAACTTAACTTTTTTCATTATTTAGGTTAGTTATTATTATTAACTATGAATGTAAATAAATTGCAGTATTAGCTATATTATCACAACTATTGCATTTTGGAAATAGATAACAGAGTTCTTGAAACCCAACTGCATTTTTGAACCAATTTAAAATATGGGCCCGACTACGCACATTAACCTTAAAACTAACTGCCCGTATTTGCTTGTGATATGCTAAGAAACAATTATGATGTATCTAACAACATACAATGAAATCTTGAACAAACACTCCGCAATTTATCCAAGATAAAATAGCGAAAAAACACACCTTCTTTATTTGAGAGTATTTGTACAATACGGTCAAATACTCGTATATATGTATGTACACACAATACCCACATCCTTTTATAACTCTTAGTGTCACTCCTCTAAATAAAGTCGCAACTGCATCATACGCCATAATAGATTATTCTGTATTTAGGAAGACGCCTCAAAGAAACGGAAGTAATAATCTAATCTCTCCGGTCGATGTTGAAGGAATTCACAAGGATTTTTAAGGTAAGTGTTCAAGGTAGATTCCCGTAACATTTCTATCATTATATAAATATTGACCTAAAGGGCATTATAAATACATATGTGCCTATCAATAAATTTTTATGAATTAATATTTTAAATATTGATACAACAAAAATATCGATGTTTTCAAGTAAGGTCGTTAACCTATTCTGTCGTTATGTTGACGAAGACATCACATTTCAAAATAAATATTGTTAGATAAAATATCGATATAGATTTATATTGTAAACGTTTCGAAAAGAAGCTTCTGTATGTTGTTGTCAGAGAACAAGATATCAATTAATGAAAACGTATGTTACTAAAAAGGTTAATAAACGATTGAAGTTATTTTTAAGTTGCTTTATGTTAACATAAGCATAAGCTCACTGTAATAGAAATGTCATACAATCTCTGTTTAATTACATTTTCACTTCTTTTTTAACATTTATGTTTACAATACAATGTAATATACATATTTGCATGTATTATGCATTATGCATGCTTATACATATCTTTCTTAAACCGAGAAAGGTTATAAGTTATAAGATACGAGTGTAGAGTACTGATACAGTTGTTTCGCGTAGGCAATTGACTTGCAAATATAGGAACTCAAGCTACAAATTACCATTCTTTTGCATACAATTAACCAGACTAATTACACTATTTAACTTAAGAGTGCGTTGTGATGGTACTAGAATAAAATATCGGCGTCATCACAATCTCAAAGATACATGTATACATACATATGCAAGTCTTTAATGAAATTCAAGTGTGTAATCTACTATGTGCAACTGCATTGAGAGCAAATTAATATTTGTATGGAAATGGAAATAATCAATACTTTTAATTATATATAAGAAAATCAATAGATAAGAAAGTTTTGATTTCTACATTATTACATTTTTTATCGTATGTTAGATAAAAATATAAGAGCGCAAACAGAGTCATATTTTGAGGTAAACTTGAAGGAATTTTAAAATCTTAAAGTTACCAAATAAAACCTTAATTATCGACTTCAGCGATCGTTTAAAATTTTAACGGAAAAGCTCAAGCGTTTCGTAACTGTAAATGTAAGACGTGCAGATGATTACGTTATAAAACACAAAGAAGTTGTATACTAGCAAATAGCAGTGACGTGACATTTCTAACGTTTAATTGAAGACTCTATCCGTTATTGGTAATCGGTTTTATGGCGAAACAGTGTTAAATTAACTGTTTACTACGCAGGATGTAGTGGCGGCAATATACGCCATCAGGTATGCAATAATGAAGATGTTAATTCGTAATTTTTCCTACGGCCATTTCATTATTATAAGAAGCTCAAAATTCTTGAATACCTTATAAACATCCTAACAAAATATCTTTACCAATCACTACAATTACAATATATTTGTTCGTATGAATATTTTAATATTAGGTAAACTAGGGCGAAAATGACACATTTTTTTTTTAATTCATGCTATCTTTAATATGCTTTTTTCACAAATTAGGTAATTTTTGTTCTTTAAACTTTTGCAGTGCTACAAAGAAAATGATAATAATAAATGCAAAGGATAGAGATGCAACACAAATAGAACCTATTCAGGCTTTTTAAGAAACAATAACTAATGTTTTGTTCTAAAATCCGTACAATACATAAATAGGTAAGGATAAAAAGCACCGCATTGTTATAGAACTTCCTAGATTCTACTTTTTCAATAGAACAACCCTCATTTGCGATTTTATCAGTTATCTTACCGATTTTTTCTTTCCAAATGTCTCCTTCTCCGAGATTCCTCTGCACCTCCCGTAATCATTTTCCAGATCCTCCACGTCTTCATGTACTCAACGGTTGCCTGTTCAACAATATCGACGATGATTCAGCCCCCGCAAATATCCAAGGCGCCCTACATATTTCTGCTCATTTACTTCTTTCACTTTTTCACTCCAAATACATATTTTCTGCTATTTTTACCAGTGCTGATATGTTTTTGCAGATTACAGCTTTCTTATGTATACCACTAATCTTCAATTTTTAAAACTAATTTACTTTTTAATTGAGTAATATAGTAATTGTATGAAATCGTTGTAGGCATTTTTTCTTTCCCCACTTTTTAAATCAATGTCTAAGAAAAAAAGTAGCCTGCGGTCTGTGTTAGCACGTTAAGAAATTCATTAAAAAAGTGCAGTTTACTTGTTGATTAACACGTAGCCTAACACCAAATTTAAGGTAGCATTCTTTTAAGTGTTGTAATTTGAAAAAAAAATATCCTCTTCTCCCAACTATTATGCAACGATCTAAGGCTGGTGATCAAAAGGAGTATTTTCTGTATTTGTAACTTATGATTTCTAATTTTTAAATCACCATATCAAAAAATTCTAGTTTAAAAGTGTTCACTTTTGAATCGCAAAACTGAAAATCGGTCATTTTAAAAATCCACATATCCCATTTTTACGAATACTGACCTTTTGATATTTTCAGGTACCCTATGTAAATTCTCGTTTCTGTTGTATTTTTTTAGCAGACCACGATTTTTCATTGCATTAGAAAACAACATACTGGGTAAAAAATTGTGAGCTGTCGATTGCATTCTGGGCGACTGGAAATGGGAAGGACGTCAACTGTACGCCTAGCTACGCACTAAGCGCAAAACAAATTTATTAACGTTCAGCAAATTGTTATAGTTCAGCCGAATTAAATTGAGCCTGATATTCTTTTTCTCGTTTTATTTATGAAGTTTGTGAAAGTGATATTAAATCCAACATTACATTTGTATTAGTGACAAGGAAAATAATAATACAATACGTATTCGACAATAAAATCTATTCATGCTTCTTTTCTATTCATACTTATTTTTATGTCGAAGCATCGGATAATGTAAACATTACAATAAACATCAAAAGAAAAAAAAGGAATGCAAAACAGTTTTGAAAGTCAATAATCAAATAAAATAACAAACATAGATTTTAGAAAACCTAATAGTAAATAAAGTACCTATTCGTCGGTAAATAGTATATTATTGAAAAAATATTCATGTTCGGAATATTTATTAATCATTCATTCATAAAATTTCATGCGACAGTAATGATCGTCGAATGAAACTTCTTGGGATGCGCTAATTTTGTACAACCGGTACTTATTCTTATATAAAAGCTTTAACACTTTTGCACTATTATTAAATCCGTAAGCAATTTGTTTAGATGTCATACTATTTTATTCCACTAATGCACAAGCTTATTTCGATATCACTGACATTCTTCGCTAGGACATTTTTATTTTTGTTATTTATTAATGTAAGCGTTTCGAAACGTCGGGCTGTATTATGCATAATAGTCGCGCTAAAAATTGATCTTTCGGGATAATTTACTGCAAACAAATCGTGTGTAACTTCTGCTGAATTGTCACTGTAAAATTGTTTCACAATAAAAAGTTTATCCTCGAGCGTATAATATTCAATTTTTTCTTTTTATAAAATTACTAACTGCGGTCTAAACTTACTAAAAGATAAAATTTGATAATTGTACCCCTACTCTAATATCCACTAACGCCTTGATAAGAAATGAGTGAAATAAATCCAACGCCAGCTAAACTGGAACTGAATTACGGATGCCTAGCAAATCGCTTCCCACGCCCCATAGTAGACGGAATGAGGGAATGTTGAATTGATTTAAATTGAAAAGATAAATGTGGTGATAGCATTTTGTACTAGTTAGACAAAGGCAGAGAATAGCTGTGAGTACTTGCCGTTAGACAGCGTTAGCATGCGGATTGGAGATGGTAAATCAAAGCGTATATCTGACACACAACCGCCCAGCAGAATAGCATGCGTATTTCTCGATTTCGTTAACTTATGGAAATCATATTTTCATTCTTCTTTTATTCATATTGCGGCAATCGACAGATCGAAAGTGGTGGCTCTTGGTATATGTTGCTTCGTAAATGACCATAATTTACAACAGATGAAGCTGGGAACAAATAATTACAACTGGTCTCTGGTCTTGTTACTTATTAGTCTGACTGATTAGTCTGAAGATGCAAGAAGAAGCTATTAGTTGCAAAAACGTAAAAAAGGTGCAAAACTAGTTACATGTAAGTGTGAAATTGTGAAAAATGCACGCATAAAAAGAGAAGAATATGTTGACCACAAAGGAACTAGTTTCGGTACAAGGTACAACTAGCACGGGAATGCAGGTAATGTGCTTGCATACCTAATTTTTATAAGTTTAATATTGCTGTTGCCCAAAAAATTTTCAGGTGCAAAAAAAACTTAACTTTAAGTACCAGAGGAGATATTTCTCGAAGTTTAAAGACTTTAAGACAAAAGATGAATAAGATACTTACTTACAAAAGTTAATAATACCAGTACCAATCCAATCTAGACAACCTATATAGAAACAAAACGTTAAAGGAAAAAGTCATCGTTCTGTATTCAAGTATACGTTGGCTACTTCTGGCAAAATCCATATATGTAAAGGCAGGTTTCTTCAAATACATGGCATTACCGACAATAGAGTAGGAAGTATTACAGATCTGTTACATATGGATAAATCACCGATAGATTTTAGAGTAAAGTAAAAGATGCACCAGCCATTGCCAAACCTGCTTACATTATGGCAAAAACTAAAGAACACATGGAGTCATTTTCGATAAAAGGAGGCCATTACACAAATTACAAATACACGCACCTAAGTGAAATACTCAATGTTAAAATAATCTATGAATTGTATTGCTCTAAAACCCAAATTTGCCTATACCGTACAGATATAATTTGAAGATTTTCAAAGAATATAGCTTATTATTTGGAAAACCTCAAGTGGATACGTGCACTACTTGTGAAGGACTTACTATAAAACTGAAATCAAAAGCACTGAATGATGGTGCAAAGCATGTAGCAACAGCTGAAAAAATACTCTGTAAAGCAGACAAAAATTATAGCCTGATCAAAACTGTCAAGAACTCTGCTAAAAAGATCCGACTATTGATAGAAGATGCAAACCTAGACTATATGCAACATCTACCTCTACTCCCCATCCAAGATACATTCTATCTTCACCAACTCACAGTTAATATTTGTAATATTCATCACTTTAAAACTAGCAAATCTTTGCTTTATATGCGTCATGAAGGATTAGGCAAAAAAGGTCCCAACGAAGTATATTCGTTCATTGCCAAAGCTGTAATGAAGGAAAAGCTTATACCTGAAGATATGAGAGTCTTCCACATACTACTATTCGAATGTGCGCTCCTTTATAGCAATGGGACGTTTTGACACAGTGGAACAATATTTTCCCATTCGTGAGCATTCATATATGCTTTGTGATCGAAATTTTGCTGTCATTAAAGGAAAATTGAAAGAAATTGGCAGAATTTACACGCCAAAATAATACTTGGAGCTTATACAGTTGGAATCCAGTTACAAAAACAACTTCGCAGCTTACTTTATCGAATCTGATAATTTCCCCGGGAAACTACTAGCAGAAACATTCCACGAGATCAGAAGCAACGATTTGCGGTGTCGAGTTTTAGCCATTTTTCATACAAATGGCTATATAGTTGCATGTGGTTTTATTCTAGGCTTGAACCACACCAAACTGGCCAGAAGCAATGAAGTTCCACTTTTTCTAACACAAAGGGCTTATCTAAATATAGAAATCCCTATCAGAGAAAAAGATGACGGCCATGAGAAAGTTTCTAGGCGTTATATGTATAACGTACTTCCCTTATTTCCAGTTCGTTAAGTATTGTATTAACCTATATATGTTCTAATAAAGTATTTTTTCCAATTTTTTTCCTCAGTGATTTTCAAAACAATATATATCCAACCTTTTTCTGTGGGCTCGTTAGGAGTGCATATGTTATTCTGAAACCGCAAAGAAAAAACTGGATAGAAATAATGCAGGATTTAAAACATTTTTTTTTGTTTTCTCAAAATATTGCGAGGCTTTAATGATGTAAAATTACGATTAAAGTGTAACAAAGGTTGTTATATTTGGATCTTATGAGAAAGCGGGCGATCATGGCCCAATTCCTTTCAATCAGTGATAAACCTTGATAACAGCGTGACAATATCAATGCAAAAATACGTATTAATATAAAATAAACAATTAATTTGGAGTTTTTGAAATAATGAGGTTACAATGCATTTCTGTCACCAGTATACGCAGTTAGCGTAGTCGCTAGCGTGATCTAAACTTGCTTACTTTTCATGTTAATAAAAAAAAAATTAAAAGCCCACGTTTATGTTAAAGTTATTTATTTATGAACGTGACGTCTACATAAATATGTACAAAAACATTAAAACACTACACCAACAAAACGAATTAAAGATATACTTACGAAAAATACATCCATATTCTACTTACCGTATCAAGATCGTTATTCACAACGTAATTATTTACCTGCATGTATATCTGCCACTTCATCGGTGGCACAAAATTAGGTTAAGTATACCTACTGCTTACCTTAATAGTCCCCATCATCATCAATAACAATAACAATAACAACACATAAGTGTCAAATTATTTAATCTCCGGCCATCATCTTGGCAATACAACCGCTTTTAAAATGAATGCCCGCGCTTCGAAAAACACCTACCTCCCAGACCACACACACACTCTGAGGCACGCGCCAACCTCGGCCATCTGAAATGCGGGATCGCTCGCGACGCTCGGCCGTCTTCGACCTCTTCGTGTGTGTTCAGATGCGCACAAACGTCGAAAAGACCACACATTGCGTGGCACGCGCAGATCGCTTGACGCATCTCACCGATCGCGCCCATCGTGTAAGACCGTCCGCGGTCGTACATGGCGTGTAAGTTCTACCTGCTAACACGTGCTGCGTGATATACACACGGCGGCGGTACCCGAAGCATAAGCGCGCACTAATAAGGTTCCAATTTGTCAATTATTGGGAAATGGTGGACCACCCGTGCACTTGTTCAACCACTGCTACGAGAGCCGTGTGTGTTTATTTATATGCTGGCACTGTATAATATAACACGTAAGTGTATCTATAAAAATGCGTGATGCGTATTGTAAAGTTTTATGGGCGTTGTCGCTGGTTGGAACGATTTTGTTAATTGGGTTGCGGTTTGAAAAGTTTTATTGGTTTATTGTAAACCTATTATCTATAATTTTGAAATTACCATACGCACCTATCCGCGACTATATGCATAAGAAATGAATATAAGTTCCAAATAAAATGATTGAATTAATTAGAGAAGGACATGAGATACTTTTCTTTTCAACTTTAGGTGAAAAGTAATGTGTAAGGTAAATGTACCAGTTTCTGACCCTGTTCTAATTATTGACACCTTCCATGTATTTTTTTCCTATAATAGTTTCTTTTGCTGTGTGTAAGCGTAGCCTTCGATTGAAAATAATCTCGCAGACATTTATTTTAAGTGTAAAAAAATGAAAATTGTTCTTCCAGTGTCATCTTAGAATCTTAAACATTTACATCATTCTATCCTTTAAAGTGTCAGTAATTGGGACTTCTATTGGGTATTATATACATGAGGTAGAAGTCTCAATTACTAACACTTTAAGGAATAGAATGACGTCAATGTTTAGGATTCCAAGATGGCATTGGAAGAATAATTTTGGTTTTTAAATTTAAAATAAATGTCTGCGGAATGATTTTCAATCGAAAGCTACGCTAAAACATAGCAAAAGAAACTATTATACGAAAAAATATAGAGAAGGTGTCAGTAATTAGGACAGGGTCAGAAATTGGTACATTTATCTTATTTTTTACAAAAATAAGTATTTCAAAATTGAACCAGACCAAGTGAATGGAATCAAAAAAAGGCATTAAATAATGTTTCTAATTTCTTTACTTGACTGTATTTATCTCTGAAAATGGAAAAGCCCTTGCATCAGATTAAAGTTAAGGTAACTAAAGTAAGAATGTTTCAAAATTATTATAGGACTAAAAATACGAATATTTGTGAAATCTTTCCTAATTGCTGTTACAACCTTTCTTCCTCTATTCTTATTTTAAATTGTTGTTAATTTACTACCGTAACTGACCTTTTCGCAGAATAATTGAATGCCACCTTATTTTCAATCCATAGGTCACGGTGAAAATAAAAAAAAATAGCAGTTTGTGATTGAAGGCTGGTGCAATTCTTTTACTGCGATTCTGAAAAACAAATGGGGTTACAATAGATGTTTTAAATTGCCTGCTAATGATTAACCAATGAGTTTTAACCTGACGTAATAGATATAGCCTTATTTAATTAAGGATTTGGTTGTGATAAGTTGTGTCAAACAATATATACGTCTTGCATGATATTGTTCACAATATTAAATCCCTTTCAATGGATTTCAACGTACAATAATTTGAGTGTTTTACTTGAGCGTATTTTAAAAAGCTGCACACAAAACAATCTATTATCAGTTATTGGAAGTTTTGGATCGGTGGTATTATGGAATAAATAGTAACAAAACCAGAAAATATGTTCTTTCCAATCCTTTTATTAGTAAAATATTATTGTCGACCGATTTCGCCTTATGCCATCCTCTGGACACAATACGTCAATAAGAATTTAAAAGCTACGTCATATATAGAAGTGGTATTCACAAACATTTACAATAAAAACAAAATAAATAAAATAAAATGAGACAATGCACAAAAATCAAAATGGAAACATGGTAATATTTGTTAAAATTTGACTGCTTAGTATTGTATGTGAAAACGGACTAGAATAAAATTTGTGTTCCATTTTGTGAAATTTCTTTAATCTATTATCAATTTGAATATTTTTATTTATTCAGAAATCGAAACTCAATATATATTTAAATGAACTAAATCTTGTTGGTTAGAACATAAGAGTAAATTCTCTGAAAACACAATATTTTCTTAGAGCAAATGGTATAAATATTTGCATTGAAGTATACTTCCTCCAAATGAACATTGTTATTGTTGTAAGGAATAAATCTATGCAATCATAGTGTGAAAGTCTGTAGATTCAAAATAAAATCCCTTATACGTTTAGTATAATGATTTACTATATGTATAAAATTATTAAATGTTTTATACTGAAAACATGAAATATCAAATTGAAATTACCATAATATTGAAACATTTGAAACGAATTTTACCCCACCATTTATTGCACTAAAACTTATCTGTTATTGGTTCCATCTTTTTTAGGGGGGTTTACGCTTTACTTGGCGTCACTTTTTGATTGACCAGCGAACAGTGTTGTTGGTTGTGAGTGTAAGTAAATCTAAATGGATACCCCAGCCGTTTCACAACTTACTTAGAGAATGGGGTGGAATGGGGCTGATGCACAGATGCCACCATTAAAATATTCGAAGGTAAGTGCATACGTGTTATCTAATATTAAAGGATTGCTGGTTTAAAAAACTTTGAAATAATACTTAGTGTCAGCGCCATTGTGTCGATAATATATGAATATGGTAGGTGTGTACATTAACAAACATATGTAGGTATTTACTAGTTATTAGTTTTCAGTAGGTAATACCAGCAAATTGTTATACTGTTTGAAATTATATCAGTAACCAACGCCGACTAGATACCAGACCCAGGCATTGAGTGGGAAGTATCCCGAGAACACTGGTCGCAACGACGGATACGCATAGCATCTATACCTCTACGCATTAATATCCCGTGCGCACTACTGGAGTACCCCGATACGCTACTTCCCCTAAACATTGTAAAACTATAAAGCATGACAGTAAATTTATTTAATTACATAATATTTCTTTATTTATTAATTTTCCCCTAGAGAGGTTTTTTTTATGTTACAGGCACAAGATTAGTAGGTAATTATTACCCTTGAACAGTAGAAATGCTTAGATTAAGCAGGTAAGTATTATCAGTTCAATATATTTTATACTTATATTTTGGAAGCAAATAATGGCAATACTGCAAATAATACTTTTATATACTTCTATCAAATGTACATAAATTATTGAGGCATAAATATGATATTTTCCAGTTGAGAAAATCCTTTTACTCAAATCTAAAATAATTATTTTTGTGGTGAAAATATTATATGTTCATAATGATTTTAGTATATTGATTACTACATTTGAACTAAAAAATTGTTTTGTCTAACAAATTCACGGGTTTGGAAAACTGAACAAATTTTATTCTCAATATAAATACATCATCTTCTTGCTTATATACGAAATTATGTTATATTCAATGTGATGCATTTATATTCAAATTAAGTAATTATTTTTTGTGTGTGGGTGGATAAACTTACCTGCTTTCTTTTATACAAAGGGCACACCAGATTATTACAAAACATGGATTAACAGATATCTGGTGCAAATGTTTATAAGTATATGTTGACCAGTTTTTTTTTTCGGCAAGAATTATCCGAGGTGGCCCTTTCCAATTGAAATGTCCTGTATAGTGGAACATATCTGTATATTATCACCGAGGTGTGAGTGGCATATAACCGATAACTTCAATTACTTGTCGATTCTTACTCTCTTCTAAGAAAATAAGGTATTACCCTCCATTTATTAGCAATATAGTAATTAAAATGTAAATATATTACGCGTATGAATTATTATTAGAATCTGACTTGTTTTTTTTTTAATTAGCGTTAACAAAACGTTTTTATAGTTAGCAATTGCCTACACTAATCATGGTAAATTGACATAGGTAATTATTAACCAATATCCTAATTAATATGCTTCCGGTTTCGCTTTGCACCGATTATCACAGTGATATTGTTTAATACCTTTTGCAAATTCAACTGATTTTATAGCTACCATTTTATAATGTTCATACCTATAACTATTATTATACATCTTCAGCGATATTAGACAGATCGAATTGAGAATATTGATGAAAGACCGATATATGGTTCTGTATCACCGTGTGGAATCGATATGTATTTTAAATAACTGCCAAACAAAAGATATCGGAAAGCAGTCTTTTGTTCTTGTGTTGGGCCAAGAGGAGTTGCGGGCGTGAGGGGTTCGGGAAGGGAGAGGGGTGAGAGACGGCGGACCAGCGACATTCCACCGGTCCGTGGGAAATCTTCGAACCGCCGGAGACTCGGTAACTTGTATCGCTACCTATTCTCACTCCCGTTGTACTAAAAAGCTGACCGAAGCATTTTTGAGATTGGCGACTTGTGCCGATGTGACGGCATTTACAATACCGCCGACATACTACACATATGTAACAGGCATAGGTATGTATATTCCGAACGGGCTCGCAAAACATATTCCTTATTTAACATAACATTACGACATTGCGAATGGTTGCTTGTAATTATACGTATTCTGTAAGATTATGGGAAGAGAGAGACTCGATGTACAAAAAACAAGAATCCTGGACATATGATTTAAGTTCCCACATCTTTCCAATTGAACAGCTGTATAATAGCCGGTACGTATTTGTATTTCAGTGCGAATAAGCTTTCAAAAAGCTTCTGATACCGCAGTGGAATTCGGAAAGATTTACTGCGATAGTTAACATATAATGTGTTGTATATATTCTGGTGTCTCGACCGAACCGATTCATTATATTTTTCTTCTTTTAATAGGAATTTGATCTAAAATTAGTGCAGTCGTCATGACCCAATGTGATCTGCTTAAGGAAAATGTTTTTAACTTTACACCAATTTCGATATCTAAGATGTTGATTACTTTTAATCGATTCAGAAGCTTTGTGCGATTTGGTCCCGATGCTAATCTTATAAATAGGTCGTCTTTGCCTGCCTCAATAACAAACAAAAAGTCATAAAGTATTTAAGTACTTACAATTACAGACATTTTTCTCGCCGATTAATGTTCTCAGTAAAAGAAGTAATTAGTTTATCAATGTTCAGCACGCGTGCTTTTACATTTTCGACTGAAAGTACTTCTTGTCCCACTATGTTTCATAAATGGTCTTTATCAGTGTTAAGTTATGAACACTGTTACTGGAAACATATTTTGACGTCACATCTCAGCGGCGTACGGCTGAATATAAACTGCACGCGCATAGGATCATTGGTCAGTGTATTTTATAATATATATATCTATAATATTACTCATTTGCTGTGACAGATGGTTTTCACCAGTTTTTGTAAAATAAAGATTATTTAAGAGGATGACTAAATAATAGGGGACAGTCCCGAGGTGTCATCAGTCACAGGGAGGGAGCGCTAGTGCCTGCATAAAAAAAAAAAAAAATTTGACAGACTATCGTATATTAGTGTCATCCCACATTCAAACGCTCAACCTGCAAGAAGAAGAACCAAAATAGAAGCAAGAAGATTATGCTCGTCTGCTATCCCCCCTGGTCCACCGTGTCCTTCTGGCGGCCAGCAACACCTATGTTATGCCCGAGACTGGCGGGCCGATTTCTTAACGACGCAGGTCCATCCTAGAAACTTTATGACAGAGCGATATGATATTAATCCGTCAACTAGAGCATAAGGGGATTTGGAGCCAGTGGCTAATCTCAGCACAGAATGTGGACCCATGATGAGTGGTCAGTGTCGTTTGGCTGGATCAATGGGATCATAACAGCGAATACACTACGATGATATCGTTAGTTTATGTTTCGTTGTGACCAAAAAAGCACCAACCAACAAAGAGTTTTTGTTGGTGCGTTTTTATCTGCAATAAAGATACCATCTATTCAGAATTATGTGAAGCATTCGTTGCGTCTAATATTCCTTTATCTAGGCAGCCCTCATGAAGCCAGACTGCCAAATATATTTAGGTACTTCAGTGCCACATCAAAGTAATGGCTTCCATAAAATCTAATATTTCTAACAACTTTATTTGGATATCTGCAAATGAAATAACTGATATTTTAGGCTTTTGAGTTATAAATATTATTGTCGAAATATTACATAATTTTCGGATTTACCTTTGCCATCTGCGCCAGTTACAACAAGATGGAGCACTTGATTGAATGCAAGTTTTTTTATTGCAGAAATATTGGCCATATCTGAGGCATAGTATTTAATCTAAAAGGTGACTCACGTTCAATAGCAGAATGCAAAGATGTTATTAAAAATCCCTCTTTAATTAATCAGCTACATTTTACGCATGTAAAGTTTAAACATTTGCCAGATTGTTAACTTCTGCATAAAATAATACTAATTCAGTTCCGGGTGAATTTAGACAACGTCTGCTGCAAAGAATCAAAAGTATATTTGATAGAAACCCCGATATTGGTATATTAAAGCAATTTCCCCTTGGATATTTTGCAGACGAAGTAGCTGGACAAAAAATATAGAGTAGGTACTAAAATATTATTTTGATCATTCCCCGCTTAGCAGTACTGATGTTAAGCCATCGTTCTCCATTTCCAAAGATATTTTGCTCCCAGAGAGAAAAAAATATAGAACGAATTGTGGTGATTAATGTCAATAAAGGAATCTTACAACATAAATAATAAATTAAGTGAAGTCGTCGCCCAATTTAATTTATTAAAATTAGATCATGTGGGATTTTTCTGTGCCGCCTATGGTCGAAGCGGAATTGTGTTTACAAAACGTACCCGCACAGTTGTTTTCGATTGCGCCACAGTTGGTTTATATAAATCGAACCACTATTTACATAACTGCAACGCAGACTCTATACAAAATACCTTACAATTCGGTGCTGTTTCCTCGATAAGTGTATGAAGTTAAAATATATTTCCACTAACACTAGTTATAAAAGAATCTTTCTGCACTTGTCACTGTCAAAGAAAGGGGCAGAAATAACAACAATACTGTAAACAAAAGGAAGGTACCGTAAAGGAAAAGCAGAACTTAAAACATTAATTTTTAATAATTAGTAATTTTACCAAATTGTACGCGGTTGACACTTAATGTAATTAGAACTGAATACGGAAAGATGATGGTAGCTATATAAGAGGAAATGCAAACGAAATATCCTTTGAATATTAGTTAGCCAAAATCGCTACTTTTTCAAGTTTGTCTCCATCTGCATGTAACAGTCTTTCCGGAAATTTACTTTCAATTTTTTTGCAACGTTTTTCATGCCATTAAATATATTTTTTATTTGATTTATTATATCTAAAGCACCATAATAAATATCAATCTTGAATTGATACTCACCTGCCAGTCTCTCATCTTCGTACAATTCACAAAGATCTCTTTCGCTTTTATTTGATGTTTAAAGACAAACAAATTGTCCGTACCTAACACCGCATTAAATTAAAATTATTTCGAAAATTTATTAACGTTGTTGTAGTATTTTCCAATAGCTGTACTACCTTATCAAGCTACATGTCTTTTTTTTAAGAAATTCTGAAACTCTATTTATTATTTCCAAAAGTTAATAATGAAACTATGTTTATAAAAGAAATTCATATTTGTTGTTTGTTTTCTCAAAAAAAAAAAACTGCTGAACATTTTCTTCAGAGTTTTTATTTAATAAATATATATCTGTCAATATCAGTATTTCAATACAATTATTGGCCCATATCTTTTCAATGTTAAATGATGAAAATGTGATAATTTCTTTGGAATACTCCATATATTTCTTCGTGAACTGCACAATGTATACGCACGAGCCATTCCAAATACAAACAGTTATATACAACGTTATACCGGGTGAAAATTTGCGAGCTGTCAATTGCATTTTGGACTGCTGGAAATGGGAAGGAGTTCAACTATAGGCGTAGCTACGCACGAAACCGCAGCGCAGATTTATTAACGTTCGGCGAATTGTTATAGTTCAGCCGAATTAAATTGAATCCAATTTTCTCTTTCTCGCTTTATTTATAAAGTTTGTAAAAGTAATATTAAACTATGCTTATTTTTATATCGAAGTATCAGGTAATGTAAACTACAAATTTCAGTGACAAAGCTTATAAATAACATCAACCTAAAAAAAAATGAAAAGCAGTTTTAAAGTCAATAATTAAATAAAATAACAAGCATAAATTTAAAAAAAATCTAACAATAATAAATAAACTACATTTTCGTCGGTAAATAGTATATTATTGAAAAAAAAATATTAATGTTCGAGACATTGTTTATCATTAATTCATAAAGTTCCAGGCGACATCGATATTTATTCTTGTGTGAAAGGTTTAAAACTTTTGCACTATTATTAAATCCGCAAGCAATTTGTTAGGATGTTATACTAGGATTTTACTGCGGCAATGCGTAAACTTATTTCGATATCACTGACATTTGTCGCTACGACATTTTTATTTTAGTTATCTATTAATGTAAACGTTGTTTCAAATCGTCGGACTGTATTACGAATAATAGTCGCGCTATGAATTGATCTTTCGGGATAATTTACTTCAAATAAATCGTGTGTAACTTCTGCTGAATTGCCACTGTAAAATTGTTCTACAATAAAAAGTTTTTCCTCGGGCGTACAATATTACATTTTATTTATAAAATTACTGACTGCGATTAAAACTTGCTAACCGTTATAAAATTTGAGGGCCGTATCCGTATGCTAATATCTAGCAATGTCCTGTTAAGAAATAAGCAAAATGAATCGAACGCTGGTACAACTGAAAGGGAATTTACCCCTGTATTTACGCAAGCCTAGCGAATCGTTCCCTTCGCCTCGCAGTAAACGGAATTAGGACTATGTTGAATTGATTTAAATTGAAAAAATCGATGTGGTGATAGCATTTTGTAGTAGTTAAAGAAGGATAGAGAATAGTGGTGAGTGTTTGCCGTTAGACAGCGATAGCAGGCGGATTGGAAATGGTAAAACGAAACGTATATCTGACACACAGCAGAATAGCATTAGTATTTCCCGACTTTGTTAACTAATAGAAATCATATTCTTCATCCTTCTTAGGAAGCGTACGTTTCTGTTTGTAGTAGAAATGTCTCCTACTGTATATGTAATCGGCATTTGTTTCTTTTTTGCAATCTATAGCTAGAAGTTCCAAATATATACCGTTCATATCAGCTGTACCACCATAACCTTATCGTCTACACTGTGACAATTTTAAAGCTTTATTTTTAATACTTTTTCAAATTTCTTCAAGGCTAGAAACATTGTGAACTGGCATTTCGCGAAAACCCAAAAATGACTAGTATTTTTCTGTATTTCCTTGTTTGTTTCCACCATCAAAACCTTACTCACTACAGTTTCAAAGCTTTGTATTAATTTTTCTTCATTAGAATCAGAAACACCATGAACTAGTATTTCAAGTCAAATTACAAATGGCAATCGTTATATTTTTTTATAATTATCACTGATGAAAGTAACTAAAAAAACTAAAAAAAAAAAAACGTGTGTAGCACTCGGTTGATATTAGCATAAATATTTCACCTTACCAAGGATCTTCAGTGCTGCTGGTCAGCCTAACGTATTATACGAAGAAAGTCGAATATGCTTAATACTTAAAGTGGAAGAATAATTCAATGAGAAATTAAGATGGAAATTTCATTATTAATGCGAAGATATTTGCTAAATTCTCGATCTGAAACTGCAATATGTATCTGTAAAGGATAATAATAATTGTAGGACGATTGTAAGCCACTATACATGCGTTAATTAACTAACGTTAATTAATAATTAGATCTTAGATATTCAGTGCTACTTATCAACCTAAGCATTACACGAAGAAAGTCGTATATATACTTAAGAATAATTGAATGAAAAAAATCTCATTCAATTAATCTTCCTCTAAAAAAATGGGTTTTATTAAGGCGAACTGGATCGGTCCTGCAGCGAGCGTGGGCCCCGATGCCACTGGTGGTTGTTCCGCGACTGAATGGATTGGTGCAATCTTTAACGATTTAGTAAATTTACCAAATCATTTGTAATCAGCTTGTATTAGGGTTTCCTATCTCCCCTTAAACTCAGCCAGGTTTTAGATATTTGCAATTTTGTTGAATTTTTAACGTTTGCTTCGAAAGGGTGCCAACGTTAAAAATTCAAGAAAATTGCAAATATCTCAAACCTGGCTGAGTTTAAAGGAGATAGGAAACCCTAATAATCAAATATTATATCATGGGGTATTAGAATGTAGATATTCAGTGTTGTAACAATAATCACTGAATCTCCTACAGCGCTCTCAAAAACGCATCGGATACGTTTAAATTAACAAAACTTTTTAATTCAAATGGAACTTGGGGTACTAAGAAGCGGAAGAAAATCGGAATTCTGTTAAAATCAACATCAAGGACAATCATTAATAATGTGTTGATCTGGGTTTCACTTAAAAAAGGAATTCTTCAAGCGGCCCATAAATATCATTGCAAAACCTTAAGATTTGGAAAACACACTCAATATTTTAGACATTTAAAAGACATTACTTTAAAACTTTAGCTTTAACTTTAACACTTCTGCTTACTTACAAATTTTATGCAACATTTCTTCCAAATTGGGCAGTCCTTTTAAACACAAACAGATATATCTCAGTCTCTATTTCATACTCACTAATCATCTCTAGGTGACACCTTCTTCTAAATCTGGAAATAGACGTACACAGATGCATTTCTTTGACCCAAATAGTGCACCACATTTACAATAAATTTTGCCATCATATCCACTATGCCATAACCTATTTTTTTCAGAGATATGTTGAGTATTATTTTTGTAAGAGAACAACAAACAAAATTATAAAAATACAATACCCCTTTCAAAGTAACCATTATACCATACGTGTGACACTCCATACTTATTACCTACTAATTCGTCTAAACCTAATTTTTAAAAATGAAATAAAACAGTCCCTTTTTTAGCCCAGATTTAAAATATCTTAGAAAGTTTTGAATTATCGCAAAATTTACTGCAAATATATCTTACCAGCATATTATTAAAAAATCCGGTACCCATGATTGCAAAAAAATGTAATATAAATAGGTGTACTCTCAGTTTAACTTTTTGCATTTATGGACTTATTATCGGATATAAAGTAATATACATACATATACCCACGTCGTAAAAATTATAGTGCAATAAAAATCAAATATTGTTAAAACTCATCCTTGAAAAAGCATTTTTATCTTTACGGTACCTTTTATAAAGTAAACTCGTCACAAAATAAAAAAAAAACATTTAGGCAAGTTTGGTCTTTTAAACACTTTTTGGTTAAAACTTAAGGTTTTTATTCTTTTCCCTCACTCACATTCCAAAACCCAAATTTACGAAGGCTAATCGGAAAATTTATGGAAACAGATAAATGGCCCAAATTAAAAACCACATGTGACGGTTCACGGCAAAATCTACCTAACGTGCGAAAACTAGATTTTCGGAACGAGGCCTTCAAAGTTACTAGCTACATTCAAACTATATACTGTCCTTTTTTTTCGTTAATTTTTCACATGTCTTGTGGACGATGACATACCTATATGCACAGTTTAGGCGCGCTAGAGTATATTTGACAGGTGCTGTCATATTAATACGCTATTCGTATTGTTGTCAACACATTCGCCGTTCACCGTAACCAAATACAAAAACAACAAAGAAAACGGCAGACTACTTGAACAATGCAGTAGTAAGGCTATATTTGCCCGTCACGTTTATGAAGTTGATGAAGAATCGAATCTTATGAAGAATTTACACGAAAAAAATTGAAAAGCTAATGTTATTAACATAGAGCGTTGAGTTTCGAAAATATGAAAAAATATGCATTAAAACTGTTTATTATAAAATAACCGGGCCGTAGACAGGTCCACTACACAACACTTTACTATAAGTTTGGCTACTAAACTCCAGAACTCCCTGTATATTACTGGTTTTTAACATTGCATAGTTATATGATAAATTCAACGAATGGAATCCTAATTCGAAAATCATTGATTCACTTTACGACTTAAGATACCTAAGTTATACCTAAATTCAAGAGTTAAGAAAATCACCCAAATTTTAGAAAATTCCATACTTTACTTAAGTACGTGAGCCTTATTTCGCTTTAAAGAATAATTAGCTTGCTCAAAGAAACTATCAAATGTCTCAGAGATAAAGGTGATGGGCACCTCACATATAGTGCGAGTGGCTAGAATATCCAGTTATGAGGATCAAGTTACAAGTTTAAATTCTTCCGACTGCTCCTTCAGAATTTTTCATTGAGAAGAGTAAGTAAGTGGATGGCCTTTCCAGGGGCGGCTCCTCTTAAAAGCGCCACGGGGCCATGGCACCACCATTGCAAATCACATATTAATCATTAAAAAGCTTTTATTTTCTCTAAAAATATCGATAAATATACGTACACTCACATTTAAGTACAGAACGAACGTTGAGATTTCCATGATTTGATGCGACGAAACGCGTATTGTAGTTATTTATACACACAAGCGGCGAATATAAAAAAATACATTCTCTATCTAAGGGTCTCTTTCTATTACTATCACGGTAGGCAAGCGAGTGAGTCAGACGACCGTCGAAGATCGACTATTGGAAGTAGAAACATATGTATAGAGGATCATCGCATACGGACTTCTGTTTAGACACTCCCCGTAATAAAAAATATGTTCAAGAATATTTAATATTTAGTAATTATAGTAATAAAGTGTAGTAATATTCTAGGATGACATCGCAAATTAATAACTATAGCATTTCAAATCAAAATGAATTACCATTCATATCTTTCTTAGGGTAAAAATTATGAAAATGACATAATAAATATAATAAGGGAATTAGGTATTCCTGAAAAATACATTATAATAGTGTTTTAAGTAAAAAAAAACACACACACATGCCATTTGCTTAGGTAAAGAAACAAAGAAAATAAAAATTGTGTTTCCCATTCTTTGTGAGAAATAACTCGGATTATGCTTAAAATATCCATTATCTTCGCTTAAATAGTTCATGTGCTCTGTGTTGTGTGTTGTTTTGGTCGATATAAAATCACAAAAACACCTGAATAATTTTATGTTAGTTAGGTGGGGAAATGTAAACAAGTAACCCATGTACGTACAATTTAAAAACTAAAAAATATATATGCAATTCTGAACGAAATACGTTAGTATTTATATTTAGGTAGATAAGTAGTCCTGAAAACTTAATTTATTTTTCATTTTAAAATGGCTTCTAAATGTGGCTATATTTTAGTTACCAGTAAACAAGGTAATAAATTACTGGAAGCTGAGCTAAACTGATTCAAAACTTTGTAAAGTTAATAAAAAGGGAGGGGGGGGGAGGCTAGTTGGTCCAAGAGTGGCCCCACCATTCAATATTGTCACGAGCCGCCATTGCATTACACACTGTCAAATAAGGTGATAAATGCATAATAACATGACAGCACCCCTGTCGTTCTCTGGGTGTATATATTCTATTTATTGGTTGAACTAAGGAATAAATTACAAAAAAAAGTTTAATTAGGTACTGCTGTGTTATGTCTCCCCGGTTGTTTGAACTTTATGCTTTAATTTTCCAAGGTCAAGTTTTGGCATTGCCGCGCGCAAATTCTCACTTATTTTTACATCTTACTTTGAATTTAGTAGTTTTGTTGGATGTATTTATTTGTTCAGTTAGTTAGTTTATTTTTCTTTGATTATATGTTTAGCATTAGTTTATCTTGTTTTGGTCCTTCTTATAAGGCGTATTCTATGATTGATGCGGCTGTTGCAGCGCGCGCAGCAGTTGTATACTTACGCGGTGAGAGGCCTCTTAGGGCGCAGAGTCTAAATATTTGTCACGAATGTAAGTACATGTAAATTTTGAGCTCATTGCTTCCATTTTACGATTTTTCATTTGTAAAGATTTGTTTCGGTGATTATTTTAATTTTGATCATTATTCAGACGTCTCCGCTTGTTAATTGGCGTTGTATATCGTTGTGCACAATTTGTGTATAAGGCCCGTTAATAAATTTCGTTTTAGAAGCGATCGCGTTTAGAGTTTAAATTTTCCGTTTTTTTTTTGTAGTTTTCAAATTAATTTTATTTTAATCACCTCGGGGTAGGTGAAGTGAAGCTGTGAGCTTGATTTAAATTTCATTTTTAATTTTGGTTGTTTCTCTACGTTATTTGAATTAATTTGTAGTTTGCTTTGAATTTTTGAAACCACGTGGATTTTTTGTGGTATAAGAAAGTCCTTCTAGAACGAATTCACCATTTTGTTTGCTAAAGGATTTGCATTGTCCTTTTTTAAATTGTAGAGTCGTATGCAGGTTTGTTTTTTGCCAGAATCTTATATTCATGGTTTTAATTTTTCCTGTAATTTGTATTAAATGTTTTTTTTTTTTTTCTTTTTACAATAAAAGTTAATGATTTTAAATATCATCTTAAATAGTTCTTTTATTTTTGAATCTGCCATTTCAATTTTTGGGGATTTTAAAGAAAGTCAATTTTGCAAACGCCCACTATTACTTTTTAAAAAAGTTACTCTGAGATATAAGGATCTCTGGAGCCCTTTTAAATTCATATTTGCTGAGCTAGCTGAATTAATTTTGTCATTTTTAATTTCTTTAAACTTGTATGCTTGGACAATCAGTTCACAGCAGTACGTAACAACAATATAAAATATGCGGCTATTGCTTTTTCACAATCATAAATGACATGTAGGTACTTCGACCAAAAAAACTGTAGGTTGGTATACTCAACTATAATTAAGAATGATAATGCTCCAAAATATCTCAGAATAAAAATATAAAGGCAAAAAAACTCATTGCCAACTTTCATATACATATACCTATATAGAATATAAGTAGGTATTTGTGTGACCCAGTCCATTGTATATTAATAAAGTCATTCTTTTTTTTATTAATTCAAGTAGGCGTACGGCTAGTCATTGAGTTATATGCAAATAAACAAACACAATAAAATAATTTACAATTTACATTTGCATATTTACAACCGATTCTGTGAGTAAGAGATTTCAATGTCGGGTGAGACGACAGACACACCTCCAACTTAAATCAATACTATTAAATATGTCTCTCCCTTAAAATAATTTAACATAATTACATTTTTAATACATGTAGGTATATATAGGTATGTTGATTTTCGTTTATGGAGCATTATATTCTCTAATATTGATAGAATGCGTATTTGAATCAATATCTTATAATTTACTTTGAAGTGAAACTCACAATGATACATATGTATTTATTTATACATTATTATTAAACCAAATATTATACATCAGGGTTTCTCACGGTAGCCGTTCGTTAGAAGTTTGCGTGGTTAGAAGAAACTTAGAATTCTGAATTTTTGGACTTCAGGTTTAGTCAAGATGTTCTCTCATTTTAAAATATTTTCAAGGTCGTACCACTTCCGGTTATACCGGAAGTCGCTATTAACTCCCTTATTTTAAATGGAACACCCGGTATATTATCTCATTTTTGGATTCCTAAGAAAATTTCATGATGTGTTCCATTTGATTTCGCTATACCTATTTTCATTTTTTTGAGATATCTTGATTATTTTGAAACTTTTGAAATATGTAACCTTATTTTCAATACTGCGCCTTTTACCCATTTTCGACTGGTGGTAAGCGCTTCTAGACTGGATGAAAGCATAAGAATTGTACTTTCGAAATCGACATTCTCAATTTATTTACCGCATACAGGATGACAAAAATTTGATGAGCGATTATATATTTCAAAGTTGAAAAAGTAGTTTTTCTCAAATGTGACACCCTGTACATTATTAAATAGTCGGATGTAGAATTTTGCCTTTTCCTAATATACCTATGTCCAACGGTTTTCTTATTATTCCATATTTTCTATCAAAAGCCAATAAAATTCCAAAATTCTGTTTAGTAAGCACTGATTTTGACAGGAATTGGAACAATGTTAATTTTATGTGAAAGCAGTTTAAGCACACAGATTCGTAAGGTATCTATTTACAGTACTAGTGATTTTGTTAACTTCCTGAAGTGCAGTTTATAATGGAGAATATACAAGAATATCCCAATAATGATTTATTAAATTTATTTGGTACGCATGGTGAATGTGGACGAATTTTCAGACGAACATGCAGATTATTTAATGAACGATATCCGAACCTAACAACAGTGACTCCCGGAAAAATCGTAAAAATCGAAGCTCTGTTTATGGCAACTGCAAGTGTAAGGGCAAGCCGAAATTATCCAAGGCTCTTAATAGATAATGAATATAACGAGGTGAATGTTTCGGCTTATTTTCAAATTTATTCAGAGAGTTCAACTGCAGCAGCGCTGGAGTTAGGTAAGTATAATAATAATAAGTATAAGATGGGGTGATCACTCATTTGGCTTTATATTATAAAAAAAGCCCCAAACCTCTATAGCGCTAATATAGAGTGTTACTCAAAGAGTAATCACTAATCTTTGAAAATACGAACTCACAGTGCTATAGATTTGCACTGTTTCATATTTACAAAAAGTCAAATTAGTGATTGGTACCACTCCATATTGTTAAAATAACTAAAAAAAAAATAATCATTAGCGGTTATCAAGTAAAATTGAGTATATGGGCAAGGAAGGTCTCAACAAGAATGGGCGAACAGCGTCGGCAACTTTGATCTTAGGGGGGAAAAATTCGCGGCCTTCATTCTTCTTATTAACTGCTATTGGCTTGAACGAACTCAAAAAAGATGGCGATTGCGCGCGCTCATTTATAATTTGCTACCTGTCAGGTGGTCATGTTCCTTTATAACAATACCTCAGGTTTCATACATGATAGAATTCATGCAAATTTAATGACACAACTAACATATTAAAATTTGTAGCTTTAATTAAAAAGATATACTCATAAGAATTAGAAAAGTGATTGAAGTCACTTTTACTACACTGAGATGGATGTTATAGAAATAGCAAAAGATAATGCCTGAAATTATGTATTAACCCGAATAACTTATCACGTAGTTATTTAATTTGTAAATTAGAATTAAATAAACAAATGAAATTTGTTACAATTATTGAACTAACATTAATTTTATTCGCAAATTTGCACATTTATCGGCAAACATACATGCATTACATACCCAACTATACGAAAATTTAATTTGCTTCCTCAGCTTATGCAACCAAATGTACTCGAAACATAAAATAGCATGTAAAATAAAGATTTTTGAGTAAAATAAAAAATTATTTCTCAGTACTTGCGTAGGTAACAAAATATATCTCGCAGTAATATGAATATGAGAAATACATTGCATAAGTCATTTTTTTATTGTGATCTTATTGTTATTACTAGTAAAATCAATTATTTTTATGTTGGCTGCTCGGGCAGAATAGCCCATCCACTTTTCGATTTTAATCGCATTTCATTGTAGTTGCATAGTTTGGCGCCATTTTAATTGTCAACTAAATTGCCTGTGAAATAACTTATAATAAAATCATGTCGGATTTGTTAAGTAAATGCGAGGAATATTATGGCACACGAAATTTCTATGAAGTTTTAAACGTAAAACAGGATGCGAGTGAAAAAGACAGTAGGTGTACTGCGTGATTTGTGCTTTCATGATTATAATTGTTAATGTTGCAGTTAAGAAAGCTTACCATAAATTATCTCTACTGGTTCACCCTGACAGAGTGGAGGAATCTAAGAAAACAGCTTCTACTGAGAAATTCAAAGTGTTAGGCAAAATATACTCTATATTACAAGATGCAGAAAAGAGAAAAGTTTACGATGATTGTGGTGAATTCGATGAAGATTCCTACTCAACCATTAACTGGATGGAATATTGGAGATCGATGTTTAAAAAAATTAGCATAAAGGACATACAAAACTATGAAAAGGAATATATTGGATCAGATACTGAAATTCGGGATATCAAGCGAGTTTATGTTTCCAGTAAAGGAAATATGGATGTTATTTTAGAATGTGTCCCATTCAGTGACTGCGATAGTGAACCAAGGATAATAGAAATTGTTAGGCAGCTTGTAGATAATGGGGAAGTGGAGGAATACGAAGCTTTTTTTAATGAACCGCTAAGAAAGAAAAATAGAAGGCGACGTAAATGGGAAGCCGAAAGAGAAGAAGCAGAAAAATTAAATTTAACTGGTATGATACTGCATAAGATTCAAGTATGTTTCTTGTAATAATATTTTTTTATAGATCAAGAAATTGAAGAAAGTATACGTAAAAATCAAGAACGTAGAGAAAAGGAATTTTGTACCTTCATGTCTAACTTGGAGAAAAAATATACTCCTCAGAAGAAACGTAAAAGCATTAAAGGCTCAGAATCACCTGCCACAAAGAAACTGAGAAAAAGTGCTAGGAAATAACATTTTATTTGAAGATATTAAAATTAATTTAAGATAATCGGCTTGTGCATTGCACCTTTATTAATAAAAAGAAAAAAATTCATTTATACAAAACATTACAATTATTTGTAAACGCACATAATTTATTACAAAACCTAGGACCTAACTTATTCTCTATGAACTAATACGTAAAATCCAAGACATCCTAGTACTGAGAGCTGTAAAAAAACTATTCTATTTTCTTTTATATTTCTATTTTATAACTGTACCTTAAACTTAGGATATTCATTCATTAGAATTGTCACCATACCAACATATGGTAGAAAACCTCGAGCTCTTCCTACCACATCTTTTTTTGTGAGCCACAGCTGTCCTGGTGCATATAGGCCTCTATCATCCACACTATTGTTGTCACCTTTCGTCAAAAATTTTACTGTGCCATTCTCCCTGAAATAGCATATAGCTTTATAAAATGTTGGGATGTTAATAAAAAGGAAATACTTTTCATGTAATTTTAAAACTCGATGTACAATTGGTATATCACGGCCCTCTACTTTAAAAACCACAATTTCTCCGACTCTAACTGGTTCATCAGGATAATTGGTTAGGAACAGTAAATCACCTCTGTGAAATGCAGGTTCCATGCTCCCTGATAATACTACAACAATTGGACTCTCACTGCCTGTTACTACCATTAAACCTTTCCATATCATAAGGGCCGAGGATACTATCATACCAAAGCTCAGTACTTGATACAAGAACTAAAAGATCAATATTTAACATAACCTTTGAGATACAATGTTATTTTTCACCTGTCTTTTATTCATACGTTTAACATCATCAAATAGTGAAGCTATATCCATATTTATTGATACGTTTTTCAAACAGCGGTATCTCTAAACCTCAATATCCACGTCAGTCTGACACAATCAGTGTTGCAAATATTATAATCCAAATCCTGTGATCGGTGTTACAACCTACTAATAATCATAGAAAACTGGTAGATTTCGAGAAAATCTAGATTTGAAAAATTTAGGAGACATTCTTTTACAAACATTTTATTAATTAAAATCGAAATCGACAGTTTCTGGTACCTATCACTCTAGCTAAGAGTAAAAAGTACAAAAAAGAAATTAAAAAACAAGTCCCACATATTTATATTGATCCTCCACATTTTTTTTATTTTCGTGCTGAATTTTCAAATCTTTATGCCATAAACCTCACAAAAACAATGCCCATACCAACCTGTAGCGCGCTGTTGCTGCCACATAAAAAGGGTCGGCAAAAAACAATTACAATACAAATACATCAAACAAATAGTTATTTATCTAATAATTATTAAACAAAGCCTGTGATAAGTTCTAAAGGCACTTCTAATGTGTACGTATCAAATTTCATAAAGCACAAGACTTTTTAGTGTATGTAGGTGAAGAAAAACGCATATTATAAGTTGGGCGTCCTTGACTACTTTGACGCCTTCGGGCGCCCTCGACAATTTCACGCCGTTGGCGTCCCTAGCAGCTTCCCCCATAGCCAAATTTAAATTGCCCGCAATTATTTTTAGTAACTTCAACGTCGAAACATAAAATTACCTACTATTTTCTACTACATTGGTAGTTATTTTCATGCCTTTATGTTGAAGTTATTGAAAATTGTGGCGGAAAATTTAAATTTGGCTATTAGGGTTAGCCTCGTAAGCGCTTAGTATGTCTCGACCCTTTTTTTTATGACTGGCACAAAGTTATTTGTTTTCACATTAAAATTTTATGAAAAACGAAATATTTTGTTGTACGTTCCGCTTTCCTTTTTTTGCTTTTTTTTTCAAATTTATAAGTATGCAACTTATAAGTTGCATTCTTTGTGCAGGTAGTTAGATTATTGTTATGTCTTTGTTGCGGTAATACATTTTTTTTTATTGAGTTTGAGAGGAGTTAGTAGAACACACACAGACACACGCACAGATTTCACTACTGATGATGATATATCAATTAGAATGTTATGCTATCTTCAACAAGTTTATTTACCAGAACTCTGGGATAATCTCCTTCTCATATAGAAGCTGCCTAGTAAACCGAATTCAAATTTCCCGCAATTATATGCAGTAACTTCAACTTAAAGGTATTCAAATAACTATTAATGTAATACAAAATCGTAGGTAATTTAATGCTTTAATGTTGAAGTTACTAAAAATTGTTGCTGCTGTGGTTCCAGAGATATACCTAAGAGAAACTCCACCGTCCAGCGATCACAGAAAGATTGGCTTACTTAACTATACTTAGCTGCAATACTTAAGTTTATTTTTTATATGTACCTCTTCGTATATTTCTACTAAAATTGGTGGAGTTGGCTATGCTGGGAACAATTTGCAGGTGTAATGTTGGTAACTTGCTAGTATCCATCTTTCTGATCTTTCAAATACCAAAGATAGCATCTTAAAAATTACTAAAATTTTATGTATTTTTATCAAAATTATAAGGAATAGAAATGCTCCTTGCATTGATATAAATTAAAGAAGAAATAACACTACTTGAAGTAAACGTAAAAAAAACTCATTATAATTTTACATTTTTTTTTTTGCAAATACAGATTTCTTTCAGAAATTTTATTCTGTTGTTACGTACTCTGTACCCCATGTCGAAGCCCTATGATTAAATCCATTTCCCTCATTTTGATAATGTAATTTATTCATGAAGGAAGGGATCTCATGCGATTCATTTTTCGGAAATGTATTTGCATCACCAGCAAATTTGTTACTCATGGCTTCTAAAGGTGTGGATAGTTCATGCAATTTAACATTTTCTGGCAGCTGAAAATCGCCTGATGTATGATTAGGATATAGGGATTCTCCACATTCATCTGGTGTCTTGGGGACTCCCATTCACTTGCCATCATTCGTAAGGGCTGCAGGAATGTTACATTTTGCTTGACTCGCATTAATTCCAAATTACACATATTTTCTACTTCAAGCAAACGCCTTCTGTAGTTACTTATGGCTAACTGCCTTTGCAAATTTTTAGTTTCAACATGAATATAGTCCATTGGGTCTTCATAAACTGACAAGTCAGTGTGATTCAATGTTGTTGTAGATAAGTCGTTACTTGGAGTAGTTACATCGAGTTGCACTTGATTGTTATTTTCAGCATTATTTAATTGTTGTATTTCTTTTTCCCAATTATCTTTTTCATCTCTCAGTTGCGCTTTTAGATCTTGCATGGTATCTCTTAATTGATTAATTCTATTGCGAAGTTGTTCGTTGTATTCATTATTAGAATTTTTATTTTTATCTAACGATTCACTGGAAGAATACATTTTATTATATCTGATTAAAAAATTGTATTATTTTGTTGTAAAATTAGATTTTGTTACATAAAAACGTCAATCAAATTTAAATTTGGTTTAATCTTTGTTTATCCGCCAACTATTTTAAATTTGCACATGCGCAGTAACTGGTAGTAACCAACAACGTGCGATGCCAACACAAGCATACCAACATAATCCGAAATTACCAGTAGTTTTAATTTTAGTAGGCTGCATGATTGCAAATTCTTTTCCGTTTCGTTAAATTGACAAAATGAAGTGAGTATTTGTTTATCTTTATTTCCATCCGATTTATACTAAACATCTTTAGTTCTTAACATAAATAAAGATCATTTTTTTCGTATTTCTTATAATTTTATGTGACACAATATGTTATTTTTAGGATCGGACTCTGTATTTACAGTGGCTACAAAATTCACCCTGGCCATGGCAAAACTATGGTTAAGGTTGATGGGAAGGTATAAAATGCTTTTATTATGCTTACATTTCATCATGTAAGTATTAATATTTTTGTTTTTAATTTTAGTCGTTTACATTCCTTAATTCAAAATGTGAGTCAGCCCATTTGATGAAGAGGAATCCACGAAAGGTGACTTGGACGATGTTTTACAGGTATGGGACTCTGATGCTTGTTTTGTATATTGCCTATGGTTACTGTTTCTAGGCGTAAACATAAGAAGGGTCAAGAAGAAGAAGCAGCAAAGAAACGTACAAGGAGAACACAAAAGTTTCAGCGTGCTATTGTTGGAGCTTCTTTAAATGATATTTTGGCCAAACGTAATCAACGACCAGAAGTACGAAAAGCACAAAGAGAGCAAGCTATTCGGTAATTTCGTCATGGAAAAAAAATGTCTTATTTTAATTATATTTATTCTAGTGCTGCAAAGGAAGCTAAGAAGGCAACAAAGCAACAGAAGAAAGCTACTCAACCTGCAAAGGCAAAAGCTGTGCCCAAGGTTAAAGCTAGTAAAAATGTTCAAAAAGCTGCACCCAGAGTTGGAGGAAAACGTTAATTTATGTAATATACTCTTTACATTAATAAAAAAGTTTAAAAATTCTTGCTGGCGATTTCATTTCGAATTTTTTTTGGGATTATGGTTCTAGCCATTCATTATAAAACAAGTCAAATTATTCATGTAGTAGTTTTTTTTTTTAATTTACTAATGCATAGAAAACAGTGCTTTTTTTTTCATTGGACTAAAATAGTCTTATCATTATATGATATTTATAAAAAATATTTTTGACAGCCTTCTAAGTAGGGATATTTTTAAATTTCTGATATGAATTGTTGTCAGTGCAACGTAATTTTAGCCCTGTTGTTAAATCGTTGATTTACAAATCATAGCTACTTTCAGCAAATAATTAGTATGTTTATATATATATAATATTTTTTGCGAATTTGGTACAGAGAAGTTGAACGTACAATATTCGAACGATCATTCATTCAGTATTGCAATATTGTCGGATCTTCTGTTTTTTAGGACCCAACATTTGTTTCCCAAACGTCATACTCGGGTTCTCCAATAATCATCAATACACAGAACATATATATTACTTACTACATTAATAATCGAATCATACATTTTTCATCTTCCGCGGTCAATCTCTGCCCACTACCATTTTAAATGTCTTAACCAAATGAAAATAGCAATAATCTGAAATGGTAAATGTCACTAAAGTGTCGTTTATCAACTGTCATTTATTTCCCGCGCGTTTTGTATATGAATAAAACAGAATTACGAAAAGTGATTTCATTGTGTTACAATGGCAAATAACTTTGCAACTGCATTCAAATTCGATATAACAGAAGAATTTACTGAATTAAAAGATGCTTTTCGTTGTGATAAATGCAATAATCTCTTCATAAAACCTGTTGTATTGAATACTTGTGGGCACATACAATGTGATTTATGTTTGGACAAGAGAAAACTCATCTGTTGCATTTGCAAATGCCCTTATAATGAAGTAGATATCTCATACAGCACTATTACTGAATCTATAGTAAAATGTATACAAAATATAGAACTTATTGGAAATGAAAGTACAAATAAGGTGCCAAAGGAAAATCAAGTAGAACAAAATTTTGAAATCATGATTGCCAGACATCCAATGAAAAGAAATCCTAAAGGAGAAACTGCATTACATTTGGCATGCAAAAAGGGTAAAGTTGATAAGGTGCAAGAGCTAATAGCATCTGGAGTTGATATAAATGCTACTGATTGGGGAAATTGGTCACCATTACATGAAGCAGTGCAAGGAAAATGGTATAATTGTGTTGAGCTGCTTTTGAAAAATGGTGCATTAATAAACATACCTGGTATTTCTTATACGACACCTTTACATGAGGCGACATACTCTAGAATTGATAATATTACTGAACTTTTGTTAAAATATGGTGCTGACAAAAATGCGGAAGATAGCACGGGTTATACACCCTTAGATTTTGTCGTAGATAAGGAAAAGTTAGAGTATTTTGGAAATATTAGTCCAATCAATAAATATCGACCTAAAGTGTTTGTTAATAAAGAAATTATTGTTTATGCTGAAAATCCTGGCCACAAAATAATATCTGAATTTATTAGACATGGAGTTAAACTTCTAGAGTTACAGGATTATAGACAAAAAGAGGAAGTAACACATTTCATTGTATCAGAAGAAGTCTATGATTTAAATTTATTATTTGGGATTCTTAAAGGCATTTTTGTGGTCAAAATAAATTGGATCAATGTACTACCACTTAAAATCCTTGCATTTGAATCAATCCCAGAATCTTACACTGAGGTGATTAAAACTTCCATATATAATAAATTAGAATGTAAACCAAGCTTATTTAATGGCATTAATTTTTACATTATAAACCATGAAGTTAGGACAAAAGTTAGTGGTTTATACTTGACAAAGGCCGAGCTGGCCTTATTGATCAAGGTAGGAGGTGGGAAGGTGGCATCTCGTTCACCAGCTTTACGAACTGTTGAAAATGAAAAATTCAAACCCTACCATGCCAGATGTTCAATCAATTTAAAAGAGTGCAGCAATTATATCATTTTTGATGAAAAGAAACCGCCAGAATTAGCTTACAATATGAAAGAATTACAACATAAAAGCTCAAAATGGTTAATCCAGTGTATTTTACATTTTAAAATCTTTGATTAAGTATAAATATGTATTCAAAAAAATAATAAAAAGGGTTTTAGAATTAATTTTTGCCAGTTATTTATTGTCTCCAAAATGGAAGCACAACAGTTTTAGTTCAAGTTTGTCATTCACAGGAAAAGAAAGCAAAGAACAATTTAAGGTAAACCTGTAAAGAAAAAAGAAAATTTGGAAATAAATGCAAATTCGAGTATAGCGCTTATTTTATTAAAATAGTTAGTTACTTTTGTGATTTTTAGAATACCACTGGCAATGGTGAAGAATGTTGTTTTATGTTATACGATTATACTGAACGTCAAAAACCATGTACATAACCTAGAAGCTACACGTTGTAAATTGATTTTTCAGCGATTTATTTACTTAGTGAAAAGAAAAAAATACATTTTACTCTCAACAAAACATGAGCTTTCCACTAATGTGCAAGTAAAGCGTCAAATCAATCAGTGATTTACAAACGGAAGTTACTAAAACGTTCACTATAAGGGTGATTTAAAGTGTATATGTATATCATGATCAATACGGATGATAAAATACGTGGAACTTGTACAGAAATGTGTCCTGA